>OMNV01026661.1:18447-53859 GCA_900303265.1 Brotula barbata | reverse complement strand
AGAGTCCGTGGCGACTCACGAGGCCTCTTTTGTTTGAGGACATGTGAGAGAATCCACCGTAACCCCCATGACAGAAGGCCCCGAGGTGACAAGATTCAGTGCTTCCAGCGTGTACGTAGGGTGACATCAAATCTATGGGCCATAACGTGTCTAAGCGCGACTGTCATCACTATCGTCCCCCGGATGCAGTCGTCATTTTCACCCCCAGCGCCCACGTTGTGTAAATATCAAACACACTTGTGCCCTTTTGTGCGTCCATGTGTGTTGGTCTTAAAATGAGGAGTGGTCCTGTAAACTGTCATGGTGCAGCAGAGTACGTTTACGCTTTAGACCAACTCAAAGCACTTCTATTTGCAGGTAGGAGCGCATTATTCAAATGCGATGCACATATGCAGGTTCACAATGCACGTGCTCGGTCGAAACAGGGACGCAGATTATTGCGGATTATTATATTTAGAGAGTTAATTGAGTAGGTGTGTCCTTGTGTCAGATTTTATTATATGACAGAAAGCAGTCAACCATCTCTGCCTTCTCTCTTCAATAACATTGGGGTTTCAATAGTGTAAATTTATCCTACAAGCGGTGTGGATATCAGATAATAGGAGTATTTAAAGAATAATCCGGATATTCATGTGACACGCTCTTAAACTACATGCAAAGCACTCTGTACTTTTGAGGACTTTGCACTACACAAATGAAAAATAAAAACAATAACATGCTCGTGGATTGTGAAATCTACATTCGTGGACTGTCTTCAGTGGGTTACAGATAATAAAGAGTCCAATCAAATCTTCCATTCCTTCATTGGTTGAGAGCCGCTCCTGGAGGTGATTTGCTTCAGCTGTTTCACCTCGCTCACCAGCAAATCTGTCTCTAATCTGTCTGTCCTGTTGCGCCAAGGAGAGGGTCTTTCTCTCGGAGTCGCCATCGGAATAACAATGAACCACGTACAGACACACGTGGCTGTTAAAGGGAATGACAGGTGACCCAAAACAAAGCCATGACTAATTAGGAGTCAAAATCCAACTCACTTTGGGCTGAGTACACGCGTCACTTTCATAGCTAAATGGACTTGGCCACGCCCCAAAGCACAGCCGCGTGCCAGGCAGAGATCTCTTAAATAGAGCGCCGTGTCTTCACGTTCTCCATGTGTCACGAGGAAAAACTTGGAACGATCAATTCAGACTTGAACGCCACAAACCCTACAAAAATCCAGGGGGCAGCAAAGAGAACTTTTGTCGAGCAGTGAAAAGGAGAGAAGGAGAATCTGAACGGGCATGACAGAACCACCGTCTCTGCAAAACGGTGATTTTATCAGTTGTCTACACTGTTGAGCAAAATGTGTCGTAGTTTTTAAGCTGGTTTTATCATTAGACCAGGTATGATTTATGCTGCAGTCCTCATGTTGCCCCTGGTGAACCTGGAACATATTCATTCAGCAGTAAAGCGAGTGTGTAAGGAACGCTGTAGCTACTTTGTATGCAGGTTGCCTCAGGGCCTGTATTTAGAGGTGTGAAGCTATAGCTCAGGAAAAAAAAAAAGAAGAGAATTCTGTAAAGAGAAAAGAATAAAAAGTTCATGTTGAATAAAAAGAATAAAAAGTTCATGTTGAATAAAAAGAATAAAAAGTTCATGTTGAATAAAAAGAATAAAAAGTTCATGTTGAATAAAAAGAATAAAAAAGTTCATGTTGAACTTTTTATTCTTTTCTTTTTACAGTCCTTTAGTCATGAAATATCTGCTGAAAGCCAGGATGGAGAAATGGTTTTCAGCGTGACCGTTTTTCATCCAGGTGTGCCCGTCTGCTGCAATCAGAATCAGCAATGCCGTCCACATAATGGTCATTTCACACCCATCAGGTGACGGTCCCAGCTGAGCCCTGAGTGGATGAGACAGCACTGAATTTGATGGAGGACGGGAAAATCTGTCTGCGATGCTGATGGCTCATTCTCTCAGAATCGGTGAAAAGGAATGGAAAAAAAAAGTTTTAAAAAAGTGAACGTGGACAGTACTGGTGTTATTTTTACCGGATGATCATTTCTTATAGCTTTTAGCAACTCTTTGTAAGGATTAAGAAAGCTTACAGATAACGAGCGACTTTATTACACATTCAATCATCCAATCAATCAAACTGACCGGAGGTGATTAACCACCACACCAACTGTTAATCAAATAGGCCGTCTCATTTCTAAAGCATATTTGGTACGAGGAGCGTTTATAATTTCACCCTTTCTGCATTTCCTGCTGCCTCAGCTGACTACTTCTTCCACTAAATACTAATAAAGAAACACTGAAATGCAAAGAGGCAGAGAGAAAACTGCAAATATTATATAACGTGTAGTGATGGTTAGCCTCTTCTAATGGCTGCATTTTTTATTTACCGCACAAGGTGTTGGGGCTGTGATGCGCATTTAATGGCTTTGATTTGTATGGAAATAGGATGTTGTGTCCCAAAGTTATTCTTATCCATCTGTCAAATCACTTTCACCTGATATATGAAGAGCCATTTACAAAAAAAAAAAGAAAAAAGACTGCAGTTGCTTCTGTGAACATCTGACACGGGGTGAATATAGCATCAAATGTAAGTTGACAGACCACACTTAAACTTCATAATCATCGTGTCAGTGTAAAATAATGAGTTTGGAGCCCTAAGTACTCATCTCTGCTTAAATGAATACACTTGAGGGCATTCCTGGCGCTGTCATTAACACAGAGGCTCGTGGATAACAGATGTGGCCTAATCGAAGATGAGCATGAAGACATTAATAAATCCATCACTCAACCGAAGGAGAAAATTACTCTTGTAGCTTTCAGCAACACAAAGATAGATTTGAGACCTCCTGCAACGTGAGCTGGGACTCCGACTTTTAAAAGGAACAGCATTTAGCAGTGTTTTTGTCTGTAGCTGCATTCTAAATTGGTAATTTCTGACAAACATGTCCTTCCTCTCTCGGGTTAATGAGAATGCAGAGAGGAGCATGTGTAATTTCAAATGTGCACACTTGGGCCGACCTTCAAAGTATTCATCTTAAGTGAAATAACATCCTCACACAAATTCAGACATCACAAAGAGGAAAAGGACACTGATCAATAGAAGAACTTCAAGCTTTTCACAACGATGTCCTTCTTTCATCTCTGTCAACATCCAGCCAACATTTTAGCATCACGATGAGACAAAGCGAGCCGGCCCCGTGATGATGAGCCCGGCTTATGATCGCATCCACGCCCTAATTACGAAAAGGCTATTCTCAAACTTTGAATTCATCAGCAGTGGGAAACACTGACGGCATTAAAAGGTGAAGCCGTGTGTCCTGAACATGTGCAAATAGAGTCCCATCTCATTAAATTTAAGTTATGTCTGTCCATGTCCCTCTGAATATAACGGCAGTCTCTTGATGGCACACAGATTAACGCAGATCCTCGCTATTTTGTTCAGATGTGCTTGGAGGAATATTAAAACACAAATGAGGCCACAGAAGACTTGTTATTATATTACAGCATTTTGTCACATTTATTGCTTTTGGCGATCATTTCTATGCGATAACATTTTACTCCATCTATCCAATGGCGATAACATTAGTGATCAGGCATCTTTTAAATACAGTCCATGCATCTTTTCATCCTATTTATTATCTGTGTCAGTTATGTAGAAGCGAAAACAAAGACAAACTTTGAAGTTAGAGCCAAAACTCTGGTCTTTATAAGCAAATTACGAAGGTTTTCTCCATCTCTCCGAATGCTGAATATGGTCACTATTACAAATATTTGACATGTAATGGGCTTTTAATATCTATTTATACATGCCAGTGATTTTACCAAGACTTTACATACATGCACACAACTGTACCGTAAACAAGGAGGTTTATTATTATTATGATTATTGTTATAGCATATTTTTACATCTATTGCCTTGGTGATCATGCCTATGTTATAACATTTTTCTAATCATTCTATACGTTTTTACTATTTCAAGCCGATGATCGGAATCCTCCTCATCTTTCTCCTCCTTCTAACAGCACATATGACAAATGACAGCCACACTTTTGATCCTTAAAGGATGGGCTGCCTGAGCTCCCCTGTCTTTGACCTTTATTGGACAGCCAGTGTATAGGCCTCATCAAAAAAGAGTCTTACTGTCCCTCTGGCCAGGTCAAGACCTCACTGACCACAGATACACAGAGAGACAAACACCCGACAGATGGCAGAGCAGGCAGGATTGATTTTAGTCCCCGAAGGAAGCCAATCAAACACATTCACCAAAAAAACAACAAAAAACATGAAGTGAGCAATGACACAATCCATCAATCGGGCCGTGAAATGACCAATTATACACTCAAAGTCTATTAGAGTGTCTCCTTCAGTCCACAGCTGATGACACTGTCCTTCTGGAGTTTGCCCACTCAGTTGTATGACCAAATGCAGTAATGAGGAACAACAAGATTTGGTACGGCGTATCAGCAAAAATAAACGACAAAGTATTTTCATAGATACCACAACAGCAGTAATGAGATGAATTGGATTGGATACGCAGCACACTTTTATGGGTCTATAACTAAAGCTTTAGAAGTACAAAAACTTCTCTCCCACTCTCTGTTGGTTAAAGGTTGTACCATGTGTGCCATTCCCTAATTAAAATAAAGCCTAAAAAACTACCAAAGATCTAAATCATCATCTCTCTTTGCAATATATATGCAATCAAGGCGGGGTAAGGTAAACTATAATAATAATAATATAATACTAGGACTGCACTTAACAAAATACATCCTTTATCTTTCATGGTTTTGGTCCATCAGAGAGAGAATGTTTCAGCGGTAAGCATACCACTGCCATTTCCATGGTGTTGATCATTAAAAGTATACACATATTGTCAACATATCTTTACAAAAATAGCACAAAAAACATACTGGTGTATTCTGCTGTGCCATCAGGAAGCAGAGGAAAACATGATTTACTCAAGCAATAAGCATTAACCGTACAGAGAGAGAACCAAAGAACCACAGAAATAGTTACTTATTTATGAATGTAATAATGATTTATGCAGATTAAAAGATAGAACTCGATAAGGTAGAAAGTCACTTGTCCGGGCTTCTATATTATTATTACCATAAGCTGCCATTTGTGTTAGTCCTCCGGCCTCATTCTAACATTTAGCTTGAAAATGTTTTACAAATAAATAGTGACGATGCAGAAATACTCCTTTGGGCTCTAAAACTTCAGCTTTATGATCAAATTAACTACAGGCTGTTGCAGTAGCAGTACTCGTGCAATGATAATTGAATAACTTAAAGTTACAGCTACTTCAAGTTAATTGCAATCACCTGGTAGGCGAGGCCTCACCAGGTTCATTATGAAATGGATACAATGAAAAGCAGGAGCACAAAATGAGCCAGTGGATCAGGATTCAAGATCAGGGAGTACAAGCAGAACAGAAGAGCAAAAGTTAGGAAAGATACAGACATGGATGAGCCTCAGTTTGAATCTCTCACTGCTGGATAAAATATCCTAAAAAATTATACTTTTACAAACTCAAACCAAATAAACGCAACTCAGAGTATGGTTCTGTAGTACAGATATGAAGTTAAGTAATTAATAATCAGCGAAAATATTTATACCACACTGAAGTAAAAAGTCTCGGAAACAAAACAAACTTAAGAACTGTAGTGAAGTATTTTTACACACACACACACACACACACACACACAAGCACGCACACGCATTACTTGTCAGATTGGCTCAAAGCCCCCCGGGCTCCCCCTCTAACGGTCCAGCTCATCTTTGCTCCGTGCCAGATTTTGCGCCATGCCCTGGGTGTAAAGGCTGAGCGTCACCTTCCTCCTCCTCCCCTTAGCAACAGAGGCAAGATGGCGGCGTCCAGTACCGCGGAGCATTCTCCAGAGATATCGACGCCGTTAAAGATACCGAAAACAGAGGTGCCATCCCCGGAATCTGAAGATCTGAGTGACAGTAACCAGTATCACTCCAATCCCTCCACACCCAACCGCTTCTCGCCTCTGAACGTGGGCTCGGGGACGGCGGGCCGGACGGCGGCCTCATCCTCCTCCAACAGCTTCACGGCTTGCCGAGGGATGTCGTGGACACCGTCCGAGACAAACGCCCTCATCGCGGTGTGGGGCAACGAGCGACTGACGGAGGCGAGGATGCAGCAGCTGGAGGTGGCAGGTACCGTGTTCTCCGGTAAGGCCCCCGGTCCTGCCATGTACGAGCGGGTCTCTAGAGCCTTGGCTGAGCTGGGTTATGAGAGGACTCCGTCCCAGTGCAGGGAGAGGATGAAGGTAAATGTGAGGACAATAATGGCCGTGCAGCTTCTTCCTCCATCCTCAGGAGGTCTACCTGTAGCTCTGGGAGTCAGCTGGAGGGCCAGTGTGTTCATGTAGTACTAAGACGTGGGACCCGGTGTGCTCCACTCAAATCACGGCTGTCACAGCAGAAACAGGGGCTGATATGGGCAATAACAGTGAAACATACATACATAGTATATACGGGGGTGTAACATGAGAACTTAATATGGGGAATACTGCATCGTTAATGGGGTAAATGATAAATGATGAGTCACATAAGTAGACAGTTTAAGGTTTTGACTGTCTTACAGTTTTACGTTTATGCTTTGAAAATTAATTAATTGATTGTCTAAGTTGCTCAAGATCTATGAAGGAACTAAAAACAACAATTAAAATGCAAAATAAAGGGACTAATCCAAGACAACTATAGGAAATACATGTATCTATGTAAAAAGTATTTAAGTCGCATTTATAGATTATACAGATATTCAGCGTATTATTATGGCAATCTCATAATGTACTGTTGAATATATAGTTATAAAAGTGGGTCCGGTTATCTGTAATTTATTTAAATTTATGATGAATCGGAGAATTACGGGGGGAACGACAGAGTAAATATTGGCCTAAATACTTGTTTTTGACATGTTTTGGTTTTTTATGAATTTGATACAACTGCAATGTTCAGGTTTGATTTCAAAAAGACACGTTGTGCTTCAAATCGAGGAAGATGAAATACACAGTAAATGTTTCAATTCAGTCCTTCTTAAAATGGCTCCCGACGGAAGCGCAAGGATGACATTGGCGATAAAGTTGAGATGTTTGATCTTGATCTTTGATCCTTTTTCATGCGACCGTGTTGTGCTTTAGGTGCAGGCTCTCCTGTGAGACTGGAGCTGAGTTAAATCCCTGCGTTCTCTGCAAATGGGTTCCTGTTCAAATTAAGGAGAAGGAGAACATACTCCGTTAAAACCCTGCTCCATTCTCACCATTCCATCAGGGCAACAAATATTAAAAATAATATTTTCCCCTCCGTTCAACAGATTATTTCCTCAAACTCCATCAAATCTGCACACGACACTCATACGTACACGTAACACGAACAATAATAATAGATTCTTTCTGCATTGATTCCAGACGCTGCGGCGCTGCTACAGCCGGGTGAAAGAGCACGGTATTGGGAAGAGGAAGAGCAGCTACACCATAGAACAGCTGGAGAAGGTGTTTGGCCAGGGAGGCTGGGACTCCCAGAGCTGCGCCCCGGTGCTGATCAACAGCAGCGGGCTCTATCAGGAGATGGAGTCTGATGGCAGCACCCTGGAGGACTTCTCTCAGGAGGACTGGTGTAACCAGGTGCTGGACTCGGCTTTCCAAGAAGGAGACATGGAGACCGGTGAGTTGTAGCAGGAAGCGAGCAGGTGGCAGTGAATTCACGCTGTGGGTGAGACCTCATATTTGTATCTGTTTCCCCCCTCCAGAAGAAATCCAGGTGCCTAAAAACAGAGCTCTACAAATTCAGGCCGAGCTGTCGGAACAAACCCAGTAAGTCAACAACAACAAACACAAACTCCACTGTCGCAGCGAACGCCTCGTTTTACCGTTTTCTTCCGTACGTTGTGAATGAACACACGTCAACATTGAGGCAAAAACTGGTAACACCTGGTAAAAATGTTCAAACTTTCTCCGCATCGATGAAGCCTCAGTCTTACAGTTTATCGGCCAGTTCTGATCGGAGTTGCAGAATTTTTACGTCTCAATTTTATGAAAATTATTAAAGGCCAAGCAGAAGTGTTGAAACAATGGGAGGTAAACACTGAATACCACATAGAGGAAATCATCATCAGTTTATTGTTTTTTTTCTCTCCTTTAATGTCCCCATCATCATACTTTGCTTATTCTGTGTCGAGAACACAAAGATTTTGAACGTCTCATCTTGTAAATAAAGTAGAAAAAGCGTCCATTAGTAAGAGTGCTAACCGCTCTTCCTCATTTATGCTGTGCGTTTTGTTGAAGACGTGAGCGTCGGATTACAATACCCATATTGTTAATCTGATAATTGAGTCACAAGGTCTAAATGTTACAATGTACTTAATCATCATAGTCATTATCTAAAATATTATATTTTGTCTTGCGGAAGAATTTTGCCCGAATCGGTGTCATTTTTGCATGAGATGTCTCGACTTTTACTCGCGTGGCTGCAGGCTTTCTGTTCCAACACGTCTGCCTCTGACACTTCCCCGCAGTTTAAACATTTCGGAGATTGCTTCTAAAGACTCTAAGCCAGAGGGTATTCTTCGTACGTTCAATAAATGCAAGATTGGACAAAAAAGTTATTAAAGGGATGGATATTTTTTAGCTTTAGCTGATTCAGCCAACAGTGCTTTTAATTTGTGCCACCAGTCTTTGGATTCATTGTGTCATTCGCTCTGGGTCTGCTTTTAATTCCACCCTGGTGTAAGATTAAAGTCGCTCCGATGGGTGCAGTCAGCAGTTGATATTAAATCTGGGTAAAGTGTAGCGTGCCTGGTTTTAACCCTTTCCAAGCTGGAAGCAATGATGCCTTTAAAAAAAAAAAAAGAAGAAATCAAACAGTGACAGGAGAAGAATGTTTGTTGAAGATAGAATAGAACTCTGGTTTGGGCACACTAACAGACACATTACAACTAAAGCATTTAGGAATACACATGCATGTCCCTGTAGCGCCCCCTACTGATGGAATCTAATTTGAGGAAAACCTTTAAGCACAAAACGAAATGACCTGTATTGTCAGCAATACACTTGTTGATGCATCGCTGCTAATGTTGTATCGCGCTTTCTGACGTTTTCTCCGAAATGTTCCTTCAGAAAAAAAGACGCGATGCAGACGGTGATGCGTATTCTAGAGTCGGTGCAGCTGAAATGGGAGCACTTCCAGACGTGGACCGAGTTCTCCAGACTGCACCTTTCAAACAAACTGGCCATTTTTGGTGTGGGATACAACACACGCTGGCGTGAAGACGTGCGTTACCATTACGCTGAAATCAGCTCACAGGTGCCACTGGGCAAGCGGCTCCGTGAGTACTTCAATCCCGAGAAACCCGAGGGCCGCATTATCATGACCAAAGTTCAAAAGATGAACTGGAAGAATGTTTACTACAAGTTCCTGGACATCACCATCAGCGAGGCGCGCTGTCTAGAGCTGCACATGGAGGTGGACTGGATTCCCGTATCACAGTCCAGGGTGGCTGGCTGCAGTAAAGGCACGTCCCACTACTTGCTCCCTGGGGACATCCCCAAGACTTACGGACTGTATGCCATCGGCTATGAGGTGGTGGCCTCATCCGACGACACCGGTCAGACCTCTCCTAGGAGTGAAAGTCATGACCGTAGTTTACCTCAGAGCGAGCTGGAAAGCACCGCACAAAGCCAGGCTGACGGCGGAGGAGCAGGAAAGGATTACAGAACTGGAGCTAAAGTCACGTACTGCTACCTGGGCATAGCTGAGGATAGGACCGTGCAACAGTGTCTCTTCCAGCACTTTCAGGGCTCTTCCAAGCACTATGTCCACGGGGAACCGTCCGCCGTCACACGTTTCCTGCAGGAGAATTGTCGGGGTGGTGTCACGAGTCACGACGGCGAGGAGGGCGAAGGCTCGTCTCAGTGTCTGGCGATTTACATTAAATTCATCGAGGTGGAGCTGGACTTCCTCTCAGCGGGCTCCCTGGTGGAGTGCTTAGAAATTGCCATTGGTTATTCCCTAAAGTATAATAACAAAGACACATTGTAACTCCCACTCAGTGTTTTGGACTGAACTATTCACTCAGATATCAAATTAACAAGTATTACACAGCCCAAAGGACAACGGGAAGGGTTAACAGGTCTGTCTGTTACGTAGCATGGACGTGTCCAAGAATGGGTCATGTTTTTGCAGCCTTTTCCTTATTACCCGTCTCATTAGACCAGAAATCAGGACAAAACCCTGAAGAAATACTTTTGGAAAGCTGGTTGAACTGTTTGAAAGTATTAGCAGAGCTGTGGCATCCAAGAAATGTACTGTACTCATTTTAGACTAACGTGCACTAGAACGGCTCTGCTGCTCATTTAGTTAATGAATATTTCCTCATCGGGGAGTGAGGGTTTGGCAAGGTGACTACTGCAGTATGCATCCGTCTACCTCAGTAGGATGTAGCAAACGAAGCAGCCAGGGGGTCTTAGCGTGTATTTATTCAGGATTCAAAGCGTCTACGGATAAAGGCTGCTCTATGCCTTTTTGCACATACAATGGGGCTGCAGCTAGAGATGCTTTATTGAGTTTGTGACCAAATAACACTTTGGAAATCAAGAAGGGCAAATACCTACAGTGTGTGCAGCAGCGTAAACTGTCCTGTGACTATAGTTTCCTCCGGTCAAATGTTTGTTCTGTAGCGTCAGCTCTTCTTATCCGCCAATTTCTGTATGAATGTCAGCCAATCTGCGTTCTGCTTTATCGGTGACCAAAACGTTAAAGCATCTCTAGTTGCACGTACGAGATTATGGGTACCAGCAGATAGATGCCACTCAAGCTCTGATCGTCACAAGTTACCAGCAGCTCCCGCAGCTCTTACTGGTTTTTCAGTTATACCAGTCTTGGAAGACATAGGAACCTGGGTGCCTGATTGTGCTGATCTGTTTGGGCTCAGGTGTAAAACCAATTCTTGGAGTACTGATCTCTGATTTATAATCAGTCTGACTGTAAGCTGCAGAAAACATATTCAAGACTAATATCAAACTAAATCCTTTATGAAGATGATTCCTTAGGTAATGTGCAATGTGCCAGGAAAGGACTTGTTTAGAATCAATGAATGAAGTCCATACTAAATATGTATATGAAATCTAACTTGTATATCTATAATATATATTTAAGAATATTGTTGTTCTTGGGCATTCCAGCTTTTGCAAACTACAGTGTTTATTTGTCTGGGTATAGATATGTTTTATATTTTATTGGTTGACATCATGTCTGGTATGTACTTGTTTTGAGGTCACTGTTTCGTATGTTCACGTTTCAAAAACAATAAATGGGGCTCTCGTCGTCATTTGCCACTCAATCAAAATGTTTTTTGTGTATTTGATTAAGCCGTCGTTTCCTGTGCGTAACAGCAGATCTACACATGATGTAAAAAGTGGCCCAAGTTTATCACGTGCAGCTACGGATTCACACCATCTACAGTGAGGTCATAGTGATTTTACTCCTACTAACACTCCATGTTAAACAAGACCCACAATTCACAAAAATGCAAGAGAGCTATTCGGAAAAAAGTCCAAAGATGTTTATTTTATCATTGCTCTTAGTCACTTTAGCTCATCAAAAATATTGTCAATGCTGTAGTGTCACATAATTCTACCTCTCTCCTCCATATACTGCAGTTATACTGAATGATTTATTTGATTCAGACCACTAATATTTGGTAAGAATGCTTGACAGCTTCCCTGAGCGTGCCTGAGAAACACACAGATTTACCACGGAAGCCTAAAAAACAATGCAGACAACTGATATCCAAAATAGCCCACGGGTCATCACTGTAAATAAATGGACAAATGGAGCTTTATTTTAAATCCCAAGCTGAGGACGTAAAGGTGAATGCATGCTGCTTTGCGAGACGAAAGTAGGTTTGCTAGACTTTTACTAGCCTCGGAGCTTGGAGATGTGTTTGTGTTAGATGAGATGATGAGATGAGATGATTTTTAATGATCTCGCACTGGGGAAATTACTGTGTCACCGCAGCTCAAAAACATAGGCAGAAAATCCAGAGCAAAGACAGAAAAAGAATAGACACTACACGTCATCTGTACTGCAATTAAGGCAAAAAAAAAGTAATAAATGCCTGAATTTTATAATAATAGAATTTAAGAATCTATATCTATAATTAAATGATAGAATTCCGCTGTTTGCCAAATGTGCATCCATCTTCTTACTTAAAGCAAGTGGAGAAACAATGCTCAAGTGAATATATTACTCAGTTACTCTGTTCATACGTCTAAACTGCTCCAAACGTACAAACATGCTTTCAATGGGAGGCTGCTGTTTATGAGTCGCAAGGAAATAAAATTAAAATGAATACGAGAGCTTTGTCCTACACCAATATGGCCAGCAGATGGCCCTAGATAGCTATCACTGAAAATGCACAAAACCTCCTTAATGTGGCATTGCTTGTGTGTGTATGTGTGAGAGAGAGAGAGAAGATGACACACAAATACATTTAAAGAGGACAAAAATACCTCTGACTCGTTGGCAACCATGGCCTTTGGAATAGACACAAATATATGAACATTGTGTCACACTCAGTAAAAAAAAAAAAGTCATTCTTATTTTTACTGGCTGTAGATGACTACTGACTAAATTCCAAAATAAACATAATGTAATATGTTTCATGTTGCGCCTACTGGAAAGAACAAAATGTCTCCCTTGAGTCGTAGTCAATAATTTATCGTACATCTTGCCTCTATATTATGGATGCAAAATCTTCCAGACATAATGAAAAACATAATGTAAATAAATATTTCATTGTGCCCCGGTGTTGTGTAGCAGATAAGCCTGTTTGCATTCATTCACAGTGAATGTCTAATAGGCTTACACCCAAACTGTAGAAATAACAGAAACGTCAACATTTACTGTACACCTCCACAACTATAACGATAAAATCTACAACATCTGAGACCACAGTATAAAGCACGACCAGGGATACCAGGTTTATACAGGTTCCATGCACACAGTATAATCTGAGATAATCTCGTCGATTCTTGCTGTAGTCCTCAAAAACTTTGCTCTGCTTGATTTTTCACAGGCGCACACAGGCAGAGGGGCTGTGCTGTCAAAATGTTTTAATGTTTAAGATGGTCAGACTTGATGTTAGTTTGCATTTACTGCATGCACTACAATCAAATGACATTTTTGGAGCGTATTGTTAATCAGATACTGCGCAAAATGCGCTTCACACTGACCTGACTCATTCGTCTTTGCCAGAATATTGAAATTTTATTACGCCTCAGCCTGTAAATCTCTTATATATTTGGTATACTTGGGTTTTCTTTACCTTTAGAGTGGGCAACATGTTTCGCCTCCAGGTGTCAGGTTTACACTTTGTCTCGGTTTTATATTATTGCTCAAATTACTTTGACATGAAATGAAGCCCAGGTGTTTTGACAGTTTCACCCCCACATCGAATGCCGCACATTCAGCTCTGGGCCTAGATTTCCACGCACCACAACAACATTTCATCCCTATAAGGACTGGAACCTGCTGTCTTGGATTTAATCAGAGGAATAACCCCTGCTCACCTTTCATAATTGAGCAGTCCTCCTGTATTAGCCTCAGTCTTGTTGCTGAGGCAACTGGGCAACCTTAGAAAAATGAAATAAAGAGGTCTGCAAACCTCTGAGAGCAAAGGTCAGTCCATATTTTTACATGAGGGGGAGAGTTCACCCTGGGAATTCACATCAAGCTGAGTCCAGTCTGTTTGTCTGCTTTCAAACCCACACCTCTTCACACATCACAGAACATGCACTTCAAATTTTCCAGAGGAAAAAGCAGAAATGGAGTTTTATGTGTTTGATTCTGGGAACAGGTTTATTGTTAAGGAAGCTTGAACATTTGAATTAGCCAGGTGGCTTTAGAGACTGCCTGTATAGAATTGAAGTGGATCCATTTTTCTTCTATCTCATTAAGAGGTCAAAATCAGGTCAGGTTGGTCAGGGTATGGTATTTCACTTCATACAAGAATGTCACAGCTCACAGGACTTGAGTTAATTGGTTTTCTACTTACATGTTGCATTATCATGTTAAGTTTATCCCATGTCCTTGTTAATCTAGATTAGTATTTCTTATTTTATTAAGTTTATTTTTCTTTGTTTTTATTGTAATTTTCTATCTTAAATAAATATTAAGTGCATATAATTAATGATGTAGCTAATATATTGTGTAAAAGCATTTTTAAATATATTTTAATGTCATACTCATCACACCCAGCAGACAACCAACAACAACACTTGTAGCACCTCGGGTGTAAGGTAAGGCACCTGTAAGGCAACTGAAAACATTACAACATAATTACAGGTATGCTTTTAGAACGAATTTATGTATTTAATGGACTGTCCTGTGTCATCGTGGTGTCTCTTTGTCATAGAACAAGTTTAATTAAAGTCAAAGCAAGTTATTCTATTTAAAAAAAAACACATTTAAAGGTGCAACTATTCAAAGAGGAGCTTTTGCGCCTGCACAGAAGCGCGGACAGGTGTATTTTCCTACTCCATCAAGTTGTGATATTTGTTAAACATCTACACTTACAAAATAAAAGTAGTGCCGTGACACGAAGCTTTTGTTACAACGATACTAGCGGCACATGTGTTTTATTTTGAAAGTCACTCTCGGATGTTGTCAGTCGCACGCTCAGCTCCTTGACGGTGGTTCGCTAACTGAGGTGGCACGGCTCGCTCTCTCTCTCCCCGTGTTGCTGTAGGTCTCTCTCCCCTGGTCTCTCTGTCCCTCGTTCTCTCCCCCCGGTCTGACACAGGATGATAAGTTGCTCAGTTGTCCTCGCTGCGGTTTGGACAGGGACAGAATTGCAGAAGCAGCCGTGCGTAAAGAAGGACAAAAGAGACGTGGACCTGTAGTGTCGGAGGTGTCAATTGAATTGACTCCTGAGTTTTTTAAGTCCGAGAAAGAGGACACCTGGCCGGAGATAAACACGGCGTCCATATTTCCTCACCTGAAGTGTCCCCTTGTCCAGCGGGCGGACGTCTGAAGGGACACCGAAGCTTTTTGCCTGAGGCGGACCACAGCTCACTGAAAGCGGGCTGAAGGACGTTAATACACCGACAAGTGCAACCATGGAGGTCTATGCTACTTCGAGGAAACTTACTTTGCTCTTTACCTTCCTGTGGGGGCTCACAGGTCAGTAAAGACTTCATATTTATATCAGATGACCTTTTAATTCTCTGTTGTTTTTTTCATCCCTTATATATCTCGTACACTTTGCGGTCATTGCATGTTTAGATATGACTCAGTTAATGTAAACATTAGCCCCAAGTTTGTCAGCGTCAAAATGCTACATAAAGAAACAAGATTAGCCTTTGATTATTTTCAACAAGCAAGTCTAAAATATAATATTTGGCACTCACCTTATATTTGTACTGAGTTGCATAGTTGGTTTATGGTCTGTTTAGTATACGATAGAATAATGAAACACACGCAAACATCAGGTAAAAAAATACAGACTGTCTCCTGCCTGATGGTGAAATCAGAGATGTTGGTGACCTGAAAGGTGCAGTAAATAATGGTTGTTCTTCAGGGTGTTGCTATGTGTGCCACAGAGGATGAAGGATGGATTTAATGCTGGGACACCTGTTTGTTTTTCACAGGATTTGAAACAAGTGTGTTACACATGATTATGTCTTCCAGGGAAGAATAATCCCTTTATAGCTGCTGCCACACTGGCTCAGCTCTCACTCTCTCTAGCAACGTATTAAACTCCTACTTTGACGCGTCATCGCTGTACTGTACATCATAGTTTCCATTTGTAAATCAGGGCACGGCGCAGCTCAGGGAGTGTTTTCCTGTAGCGTCTTAAGTAAAGACTGCTAAATGAGTATTTTGTGGAGATTTGATTCCTTTTGATAAGGTTGTCGTCATGTTTTGAATGTTACAGGTTGTACTGTGTTGATTTGATAAAAGGCCACGAGAAGACAAAACCAACAAACATCAGATTTATCGGATGAGGATCAAGTTGTGGGCTTTGCTGTGGGTTCTGTGAACCATTTTTTGCATTGAACCAGACGACTCGGCTTAGCATCAATGTCACGTTCACATTCTCGTCCTCGCGTGGAAAACAGGAAATATCCCCGAAAGAAGCTGCTGATTTGTTTGCCCGTGAGACCGAGAAGTAAGCGGGGACTTCTTATTCCGCCTGAATTTCCTCTAGGCCGCCCAAAGCCCGGTTGTGCTTCTCAGCCCTGTTGACAAAACACTCACATGCGCTGACACAGGCAATCTCCGGCTGGCCTGTTTCAACCCAAGGGAGTGGTAATGCCTGAGATATGCTTCCATCTTCCCATTTAGACCCCGGTGATACCATTTAACGTCAGATACCTTTGAGACATTCAAAGCGGCGCTTCCGCGATCTGCTTCCGCCGCGACATACATGGAGTATTAACGCCAGGCCGTGATGCGGTGTCACAATACAATGCTACGTTACAACAACAGGCGCTGACCTTGACCTCGGCGTTTGACTCACAATCAGCGGCCCTGCAGGTGTGTCCTGAAAACTTTGATGGAGATTCGCAGAGGAAATGTTCATGAATAGAACCCTGAGGTGACAGGAAAACTCGACCCTCGCCGAGTCTCAGGGTTGGAGATAAGTCAGTTACAACAGGAAGTGAGCTACGTCCTCTGACAAACAAGGGAAGAGCGTGTCTGACGTTTCATTTAAAAGCCCGAGCAACGGAGAACAATTATCAGTTGGTCAAAGTCAAATGAAATGAAAGCGCCGTGTTGTTTTGCCTGATTGTCACGTCACTTTAGATCAGAGGGACAGCATTGGCAAATGGTAAATGGACCGCATTTCTGTTTCTATTTCTAGTCTGGGACCACTCAAAGGGCTTTACAGTGTTTGTCTCACATTCACCCATTCATACACACATTCACACACCGACAGCCCAGGTAACCACGCAAGGCCCACTTGCCTGTTGGGAGTAATTTGAGGTCAGGGTCTTGCTCAGGGACCGTCGACATGGAGGAGCAGGGGATCGAACCGGCAACTCTTCGATCATTAGGCGACCACCCTCACCCACCAAGTCCTAAGTCATCTTTTTTCTTGTCCTCGGTGTTACAGTTAATGTTATACAGTAATTCTGAGACATAAACTGAAAGTAATATACTTAGTTACATACTGAAACAGAATGATTGGGGATGGGAGTTACTGTCTGTTTCCAGTATTTAGGTAGTAAGAGACTTTAAATCACGCGTTCAAGCCCAAGTGAATTTCATGCTGAACGTTGGCGTTTTTCGTGGCTGCTGTCCCTCAAACAGCTGTTGTATCTTTTAGGATGAAGCTATGTGAATCAAATCTTTAATTTAATTACAGTATGATCAGGAGGTTCCTAATTAGGAGGATTTCTAATTATTTAAATGAATTGGACTCACTGCTCTTTGTTAGTCGGCCAGCAAAATGTTTCCCAATCAACGCGGTTGAGATAGTATTTTTTTTGATCTGGTGTTACTTCCTGCTTCCCACTGAATGTGCACGTCCTTGTTGCTGTTCCACTGTGCAGAGGAAATGGCTACGGGCATTGCATTTACATGAGCACAGTCAATAATCTTGACGCTCAAAGTCTCTTATCAGGGCCGGTTGTTCATGGCGGCGATATATAAGTCTTACCTTATCTCTCAACCACGGTACAACCACTCCTCTATTCTGGACGCACCATCTGGCAAAAGAACATCTTCATTTGTTTTCCAGGTGGGTCCCACGGCAGACTTTACTTATTTAACAAGGTCAATCCATACAAGCTTCAAAGGTTCCTTTGGGATGGGGGAGCAGAAAGCTGTGCTGCCATCGCTCATTTTTTCATGGCAGCTCTCAGTGATTTAGAATAGCGAGGGTTTGTAAGCATTATTTTTAGCTGCATGTGTTATTTTAACACGGGGGCCACGTAGGCCGCCGATCGTAACCGCTTGGTAAAAGCTTGGCATACTTCAACTATATATGACAATATGACAACGCTTGTTAGTTTCCTGTTTCTCTCCTTATTGTTACCCTGTCGACACCTCACCCCAAAATACATTACACGCTCCCTAAAGACTACTAAAGCGAGCGCTATGGAATGCAATTTGTCTTAGCTACAACTATGGCCTTATCTCTAATTGCCTATTTCTTAGAATAATACCAAATGCATGTGGAGCAAAGCCCTACTCCGCTTTGAGCCGGGATTACAGCGGTTTGAAGCCGGTAGTCCCCTGTATGTGTCCTCAGCAACTGGTGCAATTTTGGTTGCAGGACAGAAATTATTGAGGGATTTATTGGTACACATGTAACGGCATAGAAATAAGAGCTCGCTACCCCCGCCCCCCCCCACCGGCGTGTTAGCTTGCCATCCAGTTGTCAGTCCGTGCGTGTGTGCCGCCGCCTCTTGTAATCCCCCGTATTTACCCCCAGAAACACTGCGAACAAGCCAAGATAGAATGTGCAGGGAGATTAGTGCAGGTCCAACCGCACGGTGATGGACAAAGACACAGGGCCGCTGAGCCTACCCGGCTGGAAAGGTTTACCATTTGTCTTTGGAATCTCTGCATACGTCATAGCTATTCAAATCTCTGAATATATTCTAAATGTAATACAATAATATAAAAAAAAAAAATTCCCACAGTCCCACCAGCTGTGCATACGTATACAACAACATTTCAATTTTAATTTGATTCTAAAAATACCTTAATTAAAGCCACGTTTACAGGATTAACGCTGCGATTAAACTGTGGAACGCTGCTATATTAGCTGTCTTTTTACGAAACTGGTATGACCTCGAAAGAGCTCAGCCTAAGCTCATCCACCAGAGGTTTCACATTTGCCCCACATTTTACAGAGTTGCTAATCATTTAGCCGTAATTTTAAGTCTCGAGTCAAAAACGGGCTCCATTGTGTTGCGCAAGAGCAACACGGCTGCAGTTTGTACGTTGTGTGAAGTATGAATGGGTGCTACGTCGGTCAGAGCAGTAATTAAATGAAGACGTGCAGGTAGAGACAGTGAAGTGTCCAACAGCCATGATGGGTGGATGATTTGAATGTCCCTTTCCTTGGATTATTGTGACGTCCCATCCCCATCCTTGGTCCCCAAAGGAAGAAGGCCTCCTTTCAGGGGTCATGAGAAAGGCAATGAGTGACTTTCCCAACATTTGGCACTGACTCTCTAAAAGACTCTCTTAAAGGCACAGGCACATCCATATTCCGCGTGTCTCCTCTTTATCACTGTCTCTCTCTCATTCTCCCTCCCCGTCTCGATTTCTTGGAGGACCAGAGAGCGGACCAAAGTCACTCTAGTGTGTACGGGTGTTGCTACATCCTCCATGAGCGATTAATGCCTGCAACCTCTGACAGAAATCTCCTGCAGATGGTAAAACAAGATTTGGTCCATTGTTTTCCATGTAATGTTCATTATTCCCAGCTGATGTTCGCTTTGGGCTTTTTTCAGACAATACGAATTCTTCTTGCCAACATATGTTCCCCACGAAGACTCCGAATAAATACAGGAGACACAGTATATTTATAGAATCATGGGCATGTCGTCTCACATCATAATAATGGATCGTGCTGCTCAATTACATACACAGTGCAAGATTACAGTGTCAGACTCGAACCCAACTCCCAATTTAAGGTTGCCTGTGACACCATAACCAGGCTTTGACAGTTTACTGGGTAATGACTATTTACAGCCGAGGGAGCCACAGGAGGCTTATCAGGTGGCTCCTACGGCCAGTCGGGCTGCTTTACTGGCTTTTCTTCCCTCAGCTTCACATGTTCTAGCAGAGCGTTGACGTCAGAAACCACCTTTCCAATCTGCGACCGGACAGGCAGCATTATAGACACATAAATAGTAGCAAGGCAGCATGGGAATTTTTTGATATCCAAGTATGCAAGAACCAGGAAAAGGTGTTATCTGAAAGGTTTGACATCTGAAAATGCCTAGGATTACACATTTAAGAGATAACATGCATCCAAGAGTTCCACCTTAAACAGCATTTTGTCCACGTTGTTATTTTAAAAGGAACGCTTTATTTACGCTGGTGTGTGAGCAACTTCTGTTCTCCTGAAACCCTCAGATTCTGAAATGTTGGGTTGTGAGAGGCTAAGAAAACCCAAGATAGGTTCATTTTAAAATGGTTTGTGTTGTATCACTAAATTTAGGGTAGAAGCCACGACACTGCTGCTTCCAGTGACGCTGACAGATGTTGCAAACAGAATTCAAAAACAACCACAACCACACATCAGTCAGACCTGTCCTTAAAAAAAGAAAAGATGTTCATAATACTGTGGACAGACGGGAATTGAGGGCACTGGCTTAGATAAGACTGGCTGTGTTACATTATTCTTACTTGGAGGTGCTTAGGTGGGGGTTTGAGACTGATGACCTCAGGGATTCGGTCACACTGACATAATCTCAATTCAAGCGTTTAGGCCGAGCGTAATCACGCTGTGTCATACATGTCTGACCTGTTGTATTTGAATCTCCCTCAAAGGGCAAATTTAATTTACAGGTGAAAACAGCCAGGAGAAATTAAAGACTTTGATTTATCACCTTACTGTGGTCAGCAGAGAAGCAGAGCCAAAATCAGTAAATCTCAGTTTTCAAATCATAAGGCTAAGAATTTGAGTAAATGAAATGAAGTGAGTCTGTGAAAATATGCATTATGTGCAGAACATCTGTAATGCAAAAATAGGCCGTCAAAATGCTTATTCATCCATAACGTGCTCCTTAATGATTTCAACAGGGAGAAACACGTGTGGAGGTACAGATTATCATGTCGCATTACATTAACCCTCTCTGGAGTCCATGTGTGTATATCCAATGTATAAATCAGTAGTACTCAACCAAAGTAGAGTACTACAGAAGCAGAGAACAGCTATGCTTGCAATGTTTTTGTTTTTTTTTTAAAGCTTTTATCTCAAGATAACGAAGCTCCTTTTCTCATGATAACAGGTTAATTTATGTTGTTATCACGAGAAAAACTCTTACTTACAATGCATCAAAACATCAAGGAAACAAAACTACTCATTTATGCCTGGAGTTACTGTTCAGTTACCGATCCTCCCGACAGTCAGGACAGTGATCTTGACGACTGAAATCGGGTGTGATAAATGTTCGAGTTATCCTCAGAAAACGCACATTGTTTTCTCATGAAAAATTTACCCATTATCACAGGAAAATGACTTTTGTTATCTTGAGATAACGTAACTATTAACTCGTGAGCTTGAGATGAGGCCATTAAAAAAATAAGTGCAAGCGAGGCCGCTCTCCCTACGTTGCATTGTGTAAACAGACATGTTTTTTAAAAATGTAAATCATCATTTTTCATTGAAAGTCTAACAGAGCCCTGGTATTATCTGTGATGCCCCCTGATGTTCAGTTTAGTTTAGTTTAGTTTAGTTTAGTTTAGTACCATCAGCCATCTGCGTGTGCGTTCATGAACATGCACACACACATACTCAGATACAAACACATGAGACATAAGCAGAGCATTTTCATCTCACGTTGACACCTGTGTGCCGATGAAACATCAAATGTGTCAAATGTGTAATTACAACCATCTAATGAAATACACATGGTGTAATAGTGTAGGGGCGGCACTGGAAACAGGCAACTATGTGGAAAAAGTCATTATAATCACTCTATTAAGCTGAGGCCTCGAGGGCTTCTCTGCTTTATTGTGTCTCACTGAGGCAGAACGAGTGAAGACGCGCTGTTAGAGAGACAGCAGGAGGCACAAGTGAGGTTTGTACATCACACCCCAAGAAGAAATCCCTCCGCCAATACTCTGACGCCCCTAAATATCATTGATTGGGACTTGGGATTATGCAATTATTACAGTGGGCCTGGATTTTGCATAATCCTGCCCTGCTCAGTCCTGACTCATTAATCCCACAGGTTAATGAGTTACTTTGTCTCCCAGAATGCCTTTAGGCGGCGCCCTATGGAATGGTCACGAACTTGTTGCTTTCAGACTGGGGTTATACATGTCAGCTGAAAGGACCATAGGAGACATTATACTGTTTATTGTCTGTTCTTGTCAGGGTCCTATTTGATATTTCAACTCCCTGGGTACCATACATCAAAATGATGACAGCTCTAAGACGCGAATCCCATATTTGTGATGGCGAGCAGGCACGGGGTTGGAGTTTTCACACTTTCCTGCATGCTGCCTTGGTTTCCTGTGGGCACTCTGGTTTCTGCCATCGTCATCATGTTTTGCTAATTAAGCCTTTCCAGGCAGTATGCTGTGGGAATGGGGTTTGTCCATGGATGCTGCACTCTGTCTGCCCAATGGGTGACAGTAAGAAGAATCTTCTTCTCACCGTTTACATTCTGATATTGCTATTACTATAATTACTACCATCACGGTAAAGGATGGCTCAAAGACTGGAACGATTGAAAGGAAACATCAAGACGTCCTATTTCCACATCTAAAGCAGCAGTGAGACTTTGACCACCAGATGCTGCAGAATCCAGAGCAAAGATCTCCACAACTCAAGAGCTTGACTCAACTACGTGATTTGAGATCATGATGAAACGAGCGTCTTTCATGAAGGCTGAGTGTGAGCCAGGTTGGCTTGCAGTCTCAATCCTTTAAAGTCTCAGGCCTGCCGGCAGCCAAAAACAGCCCCTCTATCGATCACGTTATTTCAAACGCTGCTGTCTGTGATGTTCCCCGGGGCAGGACTGCCTGTCATTTCAGCACTCACTGCATTAAATGTGCTTCTTCTTACGCTGAAATCCATTTCAGTAATGTTATTTGTTGCTGGCTATTTATTAATATTTCTGCCAATAAGAAATGAAATTGTCCCTGGGTGGCAGAGTTGTTTGTTGAAAGACTTTATATTGAAGTATTGATCTCTTACAATGGACACATTTGTTCCGCTTATCTTCTCCCAGTCTTTTATCAACATTATTACACCTCCACTCCTCTTCCTCTTTGCACTCTCCTTTTTCTCTTCATCTCTTTCTCCATCCCCCTTCCTCCTTTTCTTCCCCTTTGTCTCCTCCATCCCATTTCTCCTGAGGGCTGCAGCTCCGGCATCTCATCAGCATCAGGTCAGCCGACGGGGTTAGAGTGAGGGGGCTGCACACACTGTAACTCCAGCGCGTGCCCTTATGTGTGTGTGTGTGTAGTCTCTCATCCATCCCTTCACATAGTGTTTTATTTGTGTCCTTGTGTGTGTGTGTGTGTGTGTGTGTGTGTTTATGTGATTTGTATACATCCATTCTTCACTCTGCAGCCTGTGGCGTTTGGTGTGTTTGCTCTTCATCCTTTCATCTCTCTTTCTCCTAATCTTCATCTCTCCCTCCATCTCTCTTCTCTCTCCATTGGTCCTACCGTCCCTGGGTGGTGTATGTAATTATGAGCTCTTATCCATTTCTCTGTCACACACAGCTACACTCAGGAGAGAGCTGAGTTGATGTCATTATCTCCGATAATTGCTCAGAGGTGCAGGCCCCCCCCCCACACCTCAACCCCAGCTCTGCCACGCACCACCCGCCACATATAATTGTTGTTTATTGAAAATATCTCCCACAGCACCACCCTCCCGTGGGCTCTATTTGGACTGATGCACGCCCTTACATCAAGTCATGAGAGAGGATATATTTTAATATGCCTCAGATGTGTCATTTTTAAATACACATTGGATTTCCGCCAACGCTGTCATAATTTGATTTCTCTGTCTTCATTTTTAATCCAGCCCTGGGAGAAAACTCGTCTGCTGTCATCAGATTAAGTGCTTAAGTGTTTTTTAAGAAACACTCTCAACACAAATGTGCAGTAATTTGTAGTCTTTTTCAAGCACTTTGTTTCATTTGGCACGAGTGGTCGCATTCTTGTCATCCAAGGGACACTTCCTGTCTTTTACAAGTTTACAATTACCTTACAAGGAATAGATCTCCACCGCTGAAGTCTTACTGTCTGCACACACCGCAATTGTTAACGTCGCCGTGGATCTTTCGCCCATAATGGCTCGATCAGTTTCCTTGCGCTGAATGTGTGACCTAATCTCTTTTTTTTGCTGCTCCATGCAAGAACAATGGCTTTCAAAGTTATGTGCAAGACAGGAAAGTGCATAATGCCATCTGCCTGGGACAGGGAATACTATCTTTGATATAATGCAGTGTGCTGTGTTGAATGCTACCATCCAAAACGTCACTGTTACCTTTACAGTTCTCTCCTCTGCCAGCCAAAGGCATTACTCTGCATCTATTCATGAGTTCATGAAGTATCCATATGCGGCGTTACTGTACTGAGCTCTGAAGTACAGCAGAGCCAGAGAAAGCCCCTATAATCTCCGCCGCACATGTGTTTGAAGTAGTAGACGCCTCTCAACTGAATGCTAAACAGGATCTATCTGGATTAAGTCTGGATTTGAGGCAGTTGAACTCACTGCTGACTCCGGGTTAGAGAGGGAATACGGAGAGACGGTCGCCACTTGAACCTCAAAGTGTCCGTCCTGTCGAAGGCCGCCTGTTTTCGGAGCCACTGTGGCAAAACCGAGCCCTTTTCAGTGAGCGACAAGAGAGAGCCTTTCAGTCATTATCGATGTTTTGAGCATTCATTAGTGACTGGTCATTACACTCACTCATTTCCTAAGGCCGTCCATCCATGAGAAGCCATTAACCTCACACATTTAGAGTAATTAGGCAAAGAGTTCACTTTTTATTCAGTTAATTTAACTGTGTGTTGTTTATGTGGATGTATGCGCGACATCCTGAGGGCATCCTATTGGCCTCCTACATTACATTTCCTACATTGTTTTATTAATTCCTCCCACATGTGGGTCCCATTGCTCGCTGTTCGAGGAGAGGGAATCTCTCTTCTACCTTTTTTTCCTTCGTGTTAAGTTTTTGCGGGAGTTTTTCCTTATCTTCCTTGGGCTGGGTCGCGATCCGTTGTCATTATGCGGGACTGTAATACCTGTAAAACCCCGTAAACTTGACTTGACTTAACATCTCTGCTCCCAAGAAACTTTTAATCCCTACAGCAGTGATACACCGTAGATCAGACTCACGGTTCAGCTAAGATGAAGCCTTAGTACAAGTCTAATGAATGCTTGAAGGTATTCTGTCAGAAGTGTGTGTGTAGTTCGGTCGGATACATGCGTACCGTACAAATATGTACACAGAGCCGTATTAAATGTCCTCATCTCTGTCAGATGAAATTAAAATCCTCATTTAGATGAAATATGTTTTCGGCCCTCTTTGAGACCCTTCCCTGAAGTTACTGTGTTCTCCCTCACGCTTGCCGTACATTCCAGTTTCCATGACACTCCCACCAATTCCCTCCATGGGACCGCTTTCATCATGATGGCAGATCCATACATCCCCTCCCCCTGTACACACAAACACACAGACACACACACATCATATTAACACACATCCTCTGGGAGGAGGAAGCCTTGTCTGATCGGTAATCGCTCTCTCGAGTTTCGCCCACACCACACACACCTCCTCTGCTATCACCATCTTCAGGAAAGTAACGTTACAGATTCCACTTAATAACGACATTCACTCGCAGAGGAACACCAGGTTCCCCTCCTGACACTACCTGTCAGCGAGCAAGACATTGCATCGCGAGGCACAGGAGAAATGATCAGAACTCCCCTTAACTGCTGAAACTTGTCGCTCATCTGTCTTTTACCTCCTCCACGTGTTAAAAATAGAATCAAGCTGTCAAGGGCCATTCTTGCTTTCTCTTTCTTTTACTCATTGTCGTCAGCTACTCACAATTTTGCTGGTTGCAGTAGTTTTCCCGGCCCCTCAATTTAAGCTGTTTTTCCTATTTCCCCCATGCCAATCACAGCTAAAGTGGGTGTCAAAAGGGCAAATAAGGCAGGAGACACCACATGAAGAATACTTCAAACTTAACGCAGCTGAATAATGGATTGGAATGTCCAAATGTTCGTATGTCCACCATCTTTCCGCACCTGTTTGACTCTTCTGCACGGTGTGTGTACATCAGAAGTGGACACATGTACATGGAGTTCACTTAGATGACCTTGATAAGTGCTTTCTCTTGAAAATCGACTTATTTTTGTCATATGCAGCTACAATTTACATATTAAATCCACTTGGGGTGAAGTGGATTGACCTCAACTATGTACACATGCGTGCCCTCCGGAATACAGATCACCAAATCAAAGCCAGGAAGGAATGTCCGCTGCTTTCATGAAGAGAGATGATATCCACCTAACTTTTTGTTTATATTTCTTCATCAAAGTTTAGAACGGGAGTTATGTAATAAATTACCGGACAAGCATACAGGAGGGTTGATAAGAGCCGTTTGATCCAGCAGTGTATGGAGATTGTTGTAGATAAAAGACATCATTTTGTCGGTCTTTCTTTTTTTCTTTTTGCCCCCACATTAGTTGAACGGACTATCTTAATACATAAGCATTCTTATTCTCATTCTGCGTTGTCCGCATGTGTTATATACTCAGGATTTAACAACACAAACACTCAATCCTTGAAAATACACAAAACAAGCAAGCAACATGTACAAAGTTAAAGAAAGCTTCCACTGAAAGCATGAAACGCTGGAGAATTGAATGTATGTAGCTGATCCTTTCACTGAAATTTGAGTCATTCGTCTCCTTTTTAAACTCTCTGCATACTCTGAGCGTTTGTCTTTTCACCTGAGGTTAATGATTTTTTAAAAACTATTATGTCCCGCCCCACGTCAGTGGGCATTACCAAGAGCTGGCATGACTCTGGGAGTACAACACGTGTATGAGAAGCTATAACTCGTTCTTATTTCACTGAGAGATCACGTGAAGATGGACTTGGGGGGGAAAAGTACAGTTTGTCCGTTTTGACTCAATATTTGATCTGGGCACGGCTGTCAAAACATGGAGGTGATTTGCGATGAAATAGTTACCTTAACAAATGCACACAGCGTGTCAGATCCACCACTTTCAATAATCATTGCCAAAATAGTTAGGCCAACTATAAATAGACCTTCAGAAATATCTACAGCGCAAAGATGGGATAGAAACATACTCACTCCTAAACAGGGATTTTGGACCAATTCAGAGCTGGAATAGAAAGGTAAAAAATACCAGGAAGCCAGGATTTTATTCAGGAAGGCACGTAGTCCTGATGGATGATAAAAGGACACTGATGCATCGATGGAAAGAGAGCAGTGGAGAATCGGTGAGAAGGAATGAAAGCGGAGGGTGAGCAGGTGAGGAAGAGGAAGAGGACTTTATTTGAGTCTGGGTGACGGAAACGGAGAGGCAGGGAGGAAGGGCTGGGAGAAAGTAAGGAGAGAGTGCAACTGAAGAGAGAGTCAGATGGGCCGTGATACTGAGCTGCAGATTTGGCTGTTTAATCGAGTCGGTGAGGATTAGGGCTGGATTATGCAGGAATTGTGACACAGCAGCAAATTAGCCCGGTAGCTTTAATCTGAGAGGTGGGCAAATCCACAGCACTTGACCATACTGATCGGTTTGTGTGTGTGTGTGTGTGTGTGAAAAATGAGGTGAAATCGTTTGTTGTGGTTAAATGTGGCAGTGCCGTGCGTCTGAGAAATACGCAGGAACAGAGAGAATTACGGTCGGCTAAAGGCCGAAAATGAGGAGAGCGGTTCCAGTGCTGTGAGCAGCCGAGCTCAGATGAAACCTGATCGGAGCAGGTAGGTGAAGCAGCCATGAAGGCACAACAGTCCAGTGAGTTCTCCATATGCAGTGTAATTGACCCTGACATGCACACACACACACACACGCGCGCGCACACCCGCACACATGCACACACACCTTTGCCGTACCGCCGCAGGTTCATTCGTGGTGGAAAAGGTAAATTGCTTGCCACTCGCCTCAGCTTCACTCATCTCTCTGCAAATGAGGATGGATGGGGTGTAGAAGAGAGTCAAACATCTGAGTTATGACTTATTAATGTCTCCGAGATGTGTGTGTGTAAGTACGTGTGTGTGTTGGGGCGGTATGGGGGACGGGATGAAGATGGTTGCGTAAGAGCTCATTTCTAGCACCTCGGAGTTTTTGGCCCTTCTGCTTCACTTTAGTTAAGTCCCCTCACCCCTCGAGTTGTGGCCGGCTCCTGTCCACATGAATCACGGTCTGCACACGGGAACCTCCATGTTGGTTTCCCGGCCCAGTGCACTGTGCAACCCGCCGTGCCACACACACTTCACCACGGGGGTTGTTACCGAGACAATGCCACGCAGCTTACTTACTGCTGCAAGACAAATATGACTGTTTGCCTTCTGAACCATTTGTTTGTTTTGTTTTCATGACATACCTGTATGCTTAATTCCCTCAATAGCTGAAAACAGGGAATAGAATTTGCATCTCCACTGTTTAGAAGCTTAAATTCTACTTAAATATGTCTTGTATTGGCTGTTAAAAATGTTATAGATGTCAATGTTTTCTTATTCCACAAGGTACTTTGAGTACATCAAAAAGAGTTATATATGTATTCTTATTATAACCTGATGTTTTCCTGTCACTCAGCGATGACATTGACATCGTTTGCATAGAGTGAAACATGACGTGTAGGATATAATTTCCTTGCTGATGATCAAACTTGGTCCTTTTCTTGCTTAATTCCTCTCGGTTGTTACTTTAACGCTTAAACTAACGGAAAATTTAGCCAAAACGAGTGCGCCATAAACTTTTTATCCAAAACCAGAGTATGTTGTTGTCTCAGAGCACAACGTTTTCAAAGCAACAAAAACTAATAGAGGAAACTGCTTGCACGGGGTAGCATTGAACTTCACTGCGTACATGTTCCTGATGGCGTAAACAATTGGATTCAGACAGTGACGTCACGCTCTACTTCTGAAGCGATTACAACGATTTCCTTGGCCATTGTGTGATTACAGCACATTGTTTCAATGAGGGGAGACACAAACTACTCTTATTCTGAAAATAAAGGCCCCTGGAGGTTTTTCAGGAGGGACAGCAGTGTGTTCAGGAGTCCAGAGTGCTTGGTTCAGTGGAGGGAGAGTGTCCTGCATTATGCATTGAGGTTGTTATTTTCATGTCAGGCGTCATTGCCGTTGCTGCACCGTCAGCACAAATTGCAACGTGTTCACAGATTGTTGCTTTGGTTTCTATTCGGACCACCACCACTCGATGTGTGTACCTTTCTTTTTCCCCTCACTCTCTCTCTCTCTTTCGCTCTCTCTTACATCCTTTCTCCGTGTTATGGAAATGGAGTTTGATGAGCCGGTCGCTTCCATTAACTGCGTCTCTTTCCAAAGTGCTGTGTGTCCTGGTCTGGGAAGGGTCTTAAGTTGTGGTGTTGTTGTGACAAAGCTGGCCTTCACTATCAGAGCACTCAGGAGAATAATAGAGAAAGAAGCCATTCTCAGGAGCCCATGCATTATTTCACACTGCAAGTGACAGCCCAGAACGCACGCACAAACGCCAACAGAGGCTGGGGTGTCAGCGAGTGGTGTGTCTGTGTGTGTCTGACTGTGTGCACGCTGCCTTGTTGTTGTCTTTATGCCACTACTGCTGCGAAAACCCACAACGCGCAGTGTCCTTTGCAGCAAATAACCCGGATTGGGATTGGACAGCTTTCAGCAAGGTTGTTGGGTGAAATCCTCAGAGGCAATCGAAGTTGAACGCTGCGTTAGACAAAGAGCTATAACAGGCTCTCAAAGTCTCTTTAATGAGGTGTATTTGTCAAGGATAGCTGAAAATACAAGGCGCGAGCTAATAGGCAGGAGTTTCAACAGGAGTTTGGTACTGTTTCCTCATGTTGGCAGTCATTATTTCAGCTCTCCTAACACCCCCCTCTCGTCTGATGCTCTCCAGGCACACGTACCCGTGATGTATTGGTCAGTCTCGTCTTGATTGTCCTTGATTCCAGCTTTGATTGAGTTGTTTGTCTTCGGTAAAGGGTTTTGTGACAAAGCTGTTTTTATTCATCGTAATTATAAATGACCTTGACACCCTGAGCCGTCAGTACCTGCAGGTTTTGATCGGCGCAGGTCCACTGGCCGGCAGACCGACTCGTTCATTCCAAACGAGAAAACGATGCATCATTAAGCTGAGGCTGCTCTCCATTTACGCTATAATGAAGGGCCACACTGTGACGTCCGAGCCCAGACTACTATGTCTACCATGACAATGAGACCATTCATTCCGTCTGAGTCATTTTTGCAAGTTTTACGATCACATGATGTGAAGTAGTCAAAGGCTATCAAATACTAAATGTTTTGAGTTATCCTTCACAATTTAGAATTGATGTATTACAATGAAATGCCCGTGTCCGTACCATAAATGTTGAAACAGGGTTTCATTTTGGTTTAACTCACCTGATTATGTCACAGCATGTCTGTCTGTAGGTATAAATACATGTAAAAAAAAATAAGCTGCTCTGTGGCTAATTAAATCAGAGTGGGCACACCTATAAATGCCATGCTTATGTAAACTCTTAGTCATAATGAATATCTCTTCCTGTTCAGAGACATGGCATCACAGAGGCAAGAATTGACAAGTAAGAGTCAGGAAACGTGCGTGGACTGCCAACTGCACAAAAATCCATCGACGAATGAAGCAAACTCTACGGTGAATTGGCAACATGAGACAAACAATTAGCAGATAGTATAAGTAATTACCCACTTAAGGCACACAAGGACATATAGAGGCAGAGTGTATTCGCATGTGTCCGTGAAAAAAATCAACCGTTCCTCATGAGAGGGGAACAGATGGAAGAGAATTCTTTGAAAAATATGCAATGATGAGAAGGAAAAATAGGATCTGGACATAAAACTGCTACATCTCTAACCGGATCAATTGGCCTCATTCATCAAAAATTTATGTATTCTTAAATTTTTTGCATATCTGAAGACACACAAACAAAATAAAGACACAACCCACCTGACTGTACCCTGACACACCGCCTGGGCCACATCCTCTGCATGTGGCTCAATAAATACGAGATCAGATGAGACCTGATGGTATGCAAAAAAAGCAGCAGAACTTTCAGATCCAATCATTTTAAATAACTGTGTCATAATAACCATCATCTCTTATACTAACTACGATGAGATCAGATTAGTATGCACGGTTGATGAATGAGGTCCAGTCTTCACATGTGATTTTATATTGGATGCAAAAGTGTCTCGGACTGGATGTACACTGTGATGGGACGGGACAGCGTCTCTGTCTTAAAAACAAGTGCATAAGACTAATATTGGAGTGTCAGGACATGCAAGAAGTTCATATCAATGCAAGATAATAAAGCAGCCTTGATAAATTCATTTTGATTGACTTTATAAGACCTGCCCGTGTACATTGTGTTTATATTAAGCGCTCTGCGAAGAAAATAGCCGCCCTTGATTTGATATTCACCAGAGCCTGAGCGCCTCGATGATGCAATTTCCGTATTTGCCCCTGTATTTGAATTATTCCAGCTAATCCTGCTGATAAAAACATAGAGACGCTGGAAGAGAGTGTGCCAAAAATAATGGGAAGATAGTGGGAAAACGAGTGAAATCACCGACATGGGAAAGATGGGAGTTGTCTATCTCTACCTCGTATTTGCCAAGGACGGCAAAGTCCCGGTGTGTGTACTCTCTGGGATGTGTGTATTTGTGCATGCTTGCCTACGTGTGTGTGTGTGTCACATCCTAGCCCCCTTCCTCTTTCCCCTTCTGACACTCCACTTCCCGTCACAGCGGCCTGGTGCTTCCAGATAAGGCCTTCCAGCACATTCCTCCTTCCTGTCTCTCCCCCCCACCCATTCAGCACCAATTCCATTCCGCCGTGATCAATCCTGTCGATAACGTGTATCTGCCAAAACAAACAAATTTCTTCTGCCTTCTCACAATCACACTTTTTTAAAAATCATGAAACTCGAGGTGAATGATAGTCTCTACTTCCTGTTGTTATCCTGTTGTTGTTGAGGAACGATGCGCAGGGGTCACCATGGAGACAGGGATTGATATTTTCTTAGGTTATGGGAAGGGCCTATGAAGGCACAAAAATGCCTCCCGCTATGAACGACTCTTTAGATAAGTTAAACGCACAGCCTGGACTGCTAATTTAGTCAGTGAGTTGCCGGCACCACGCCCATCCTTCCTGCAACTGGATCCCTACTGTGACGGGGCAGTGGGGGGCTGAACTCAGTCGGAGAGTCTGTGTGTGACTTTCTGTCTCCTGTTTCGGCCCCTGTGCTAGTATATACAGGTGCTTGGTAACTGGAGTCAGACCCCATTGTCTATTGTCCTGTGGGATTCTGGGTAAATGGACAGGTCCAGGCTCACACAATGGCTCGATTTAGAAAAAGGAGGCTCTTACCTGGAAAGAACCTGGATTTTGCCCCTTCCTCTGCACTGGATCATAGAAGAACTGCTTCTAAGAATCTTCAAATCAAAGAAACTATTGGATGGAAGCCTAATGGAATTGATAGCGGGGTAGTTACTTTACTTGCTCGTTTAACAGCATGTTGAACAAATTGTCATGCTTTGAAGATTAATTTTCTCTCTTGTGACTTACTTCACAAATTGAGTGGAAATGTTGTAAAAGTACCAAAACAGACAGAATATATTAGTTTTTCAAAAAGAGGACCGATACAATAACTGGATCAGTTTGATGCTGCCGTTTTATATAGGCTGTGTACAGAAAGAATACTGCATGGAAAAAATGATTACAATACTTAAAAAGGAACCATTCTCTAAGATAGTCATATTTTCTCATCCATCCCACATTTATTTTAGCCAAGGCTTCCACAGGTAGGCTGCCAGAAGAGATTACATCATACTGATTTTAGCATAACCTGGTAGGTCACCCATGGGTTTAAGAGGTGGTTTGAAGACATCATGTCTCATCACTTTAAATCAGTTGCAGGCTTGCATCCCCTGGATTTGTGGTCGTCCTTAAATGTAGACTAAAACTAAGATTGTATCTGTTTGAGGATCACCATGTTCAGGCCTGAAGTTCATTTATTTTATTCTTACATGGACCAAATTTTCCTTCTATTAGCATTTGTATGAAATTCCCAAGATGTGTTCGCTAGGCTTGATGTGTTACGACCTTTCCACATCCATCTCATTTGCTCGGGGCCAACCACTTGCATTGTTAACCTTGTGCACTTAGCCCCCTATGGTTCTGTGTGGTTGTTTTCAGACTTTCACAGCGCAAACTGCTTAATAGTACATTTAGAAACGGGCACATACGCCTCCTCAAAGTGTCCTTGGTGCGATTGTCGTTCTCTACTAAGGAAACCAAGGAAGTGAACTCGCCTGGCTCAGGCTAAATCACGTAGGTGTGCAAATGCCCCTGGAAAGTCCTCCTTGAAGGCGCAATCGTTAACTATTGTTCTTTCTTCCAATATCTACTTTTTTTCTCGCGTAGCCTTGACAACCAATGCAACCAATTATAGTTATGCTTTGCTACACCTGATATTTTATCACTGTAATCACTACACACCTCTACAGGTAAAAGCTGTATTTTAGTGGTTCAGGAATTTTTTCAAACTTATTCTTGGAAGTTTTCACGGCCCGTCCTATGTATTGGTTTGCCAATTTTATGAGTCATTATTGGCTAAATGCCATACCTTTTTTAAAGCAGAAAAAGAGACTTGATCCAGAAGTACTGTATGTATACACATGTACATTTCTATTTGTGTTTTTTTATTTAGATTTATATTCATTTATTTTATAATAAGTAACAGGTGATGTTTGCCGTTCAGTGCACTGATGTTTGGATCGTAAAGTTTGTTCACAAGTATTTGAGGGATAATTGCAAACAAAACGGCTGTTTATGTACATATTCCATAATATATGTATTGGTCACGATAATTGTGATATTAAAATTTCATTCTATACTAGATGGATGGATAGATAGATAGGTAGATAGATAGATAGATAGATAGATAGATAGATAGATAGATAGATAGATAGATAGATAGATAGATAGATAGATAGATAGATAGGTAGATAGACAGCAAAGGTTGGGTATCTCGCTGGATGATTGATGATGCTTGACAACAGTTTGTGTTGGGAGTTGGTCTTCATGGTGGCAGTTGGAGTTTGATTTCACTCTGTGGCATATTTATTGGACAGTCAGTATTTATAGCGAATGAGTCTGTGGATGACTCCCATCAGATAAGTGTGTTAGCTGCGGATATCCGTGCACATGTCAGTATAACTGTACGTATGTGTGTCAGACTCCCAGTCCGTCTGCTGCCACCATCCCTCCACCCCACCAGCAGATGTGCTTGTCTCTTTTGGGGAGCCGTACCTTCAGCGCTGCCTTTGAACACTGAGGCATTTTGAGATTTAGCACAGAAGCTTCACTCTAAACTCAATCATCAGCCCAGACGAGAGGAAGAGCAACTGTTCTTACATCTCGGTCCATCTGCTTTTATCTTGTATCTCACGCGTAATATTTGCCCCCCAGATCTCTTCTGATCATCTGAAATATATGCACTTGTAGCTACATTACATTCACTTTGCAAATGCCAGTACAGTAATAGTTGACATCCAATGCTAATATGAGGATCCGGGATCTAGTGTACAGTAATCACTTAGGAAATTAAATGGCTACTTGGCTCATGTATTCCTCATTCATCTGTTTTGTCACATTTAATTTTTATCATTTTAGCCAAACCTTCTTTAAGCGGTCAATATATATATATATATATATTGACAATATATATACAAACAATTGTTGTTTTTTTTCAGTATTGAAGAGCATTTTTGTTATCTTTTGTAGTCACTGATTCTGATAACATTTGTGTACTCAGAGATATGTTTCACTGGAAAAGGGGCATGGTTCACCGCATTGTGATGATGTTTGTGGTTTAAATTGGAAGCTGCACTCCTCTGCCAACTTGGGCTTCAGCTGGGAAATTTCTGCCTGGTGACCCGGGAAGTTCAACCCACATTTGTAGTGGAAAAATATGACGTGGATAGCTAAGGCTGTTTTGTACAACACTAATCTCTTACTGGTCGCAGTGGCAAATGACAACAGTTTGGGTAATGCTGCCACAACAAAGGCATCACCTGGATTTGCCAATGTGGTAAAAGTTATTGTTCAGGATTCTGTAAGAAGGCAGAGTAGAGTAGAGTAGAGTAGAGTAGAGTAGAGTAGAGTAGTCAGACAAAGGATATGATGACCTAATAATTATAGCACAAATAAGGTAAACCTACTGTCACTGTTATTTATCTTCAGCAATACAGGCAATTTGCATAATAAAATCTGATTTCAAAATCTGAATAAAACTGGAAAATAATGTGGTAGCGTTTCATTGTAATCAGTGTCATAATTCTGCGCATGGCCATCAGAGTGTGTGCCTGGCCTGCAGTAAGATAATTACAGGCTTTCCAGCAGGACTAGCATTTACAACATAAATATAGTCTCCCCCCCCCCCCCCCCCC
>OMNV01026661.1:0-18427 GCA_900303265.1 Brotula barbata | reverse complement strand
GGTCCATCGTTTACTGACCCTAAACCCCACACAGACCACACCAGTTATATTCAGCCATGTAATTATTGGTGTTTTTTTTATATGTTTTTAATCCAAGATGCCGGGGACAGCCATTATAACATGTTTACCGCACCTTTGTCCTGTAAGTCACATGTGCCTCATTCACTTGATACAGACATGAATCCAGTGGAGTGGAGTTCTTTGTTGGATGTATCGATATGGACGTTTCTCCTGTGTGATATGAGTTCGTATTTTATTGTTATTAATGTTATGCTATGAAGTGTTATGTGATGAATCTCCGTTTAGCGTGTGATAGATACTGCCCACAACACTGAACACTGAGTTTCTAGGCTGAGTTAAATAATGCTGAAGAGTTAAACAGCACAACTCTTCTCACGTGCTTCAGATGATCGACTTTGCATATTTCTTCTTGGTCACGTGTTATATTTGTATCTTTGGACAAAGTCATCATTCCTGGCTGTTTGTCAACCGAGAGCTGACGCTGAACAAATTGCTATTTTTCCCTAAACAACTCCTCAGAGCTCAGAGACGTGGTGTCATCGGAGAAGGACGTCTTTCTGTATTATTTATCCACAAACACCTCCTTACAGGAATTCACAGGGACACTTTCCCCAAAGTTGTCTCTTGAGTCAAATCCTGAGCTAATATCCCCGAGGCTCTTCGATTTATTGGTTCCAATGTCAGGTGTTTTCTCAGGATGAGTCTCCCTCTAGGTCACACAGCTTCAGACTAAAATAAATGGACTTTTTCCACTGCGCATTGGCCAGAGGGGATGTCAGAGACCGAAGAGCAAGATGTCTATTTCCTCTGGGGACAGTGAACTTGTCATGTCCTGTCTCCGAGGGGCCTTTTGTTTGCTTTTGATGCCCCCTCACCCAGACACTCTCCCTGGACTTGTTGATTAGGATAAACAGTGGCTTCTACATGGATACAGGATGTAATCAGAGAATACTGTACACATCCTTATATGGTGACGTGCCAAAAGCAGAGTCTAACTGATTAAGAGTATAAAAACAACATATCAAAATGTTTTTTTTATCATCAGAGGCTGATGCTCCGTGTACACTAGTCCCCCTTAATCTCATTCTTGGCCTAGCATAGTTGCGCTTTAAATCCCCTAGCAGCAAAATTTCCCTAACAGTGACTAAGTGACTATAAGCCAGACGTTTTGCTTTGGAAATTGGCACAAAATAGTAATTGAGAATCTGTCTCAATACGTGCATGTAAGTTAGATTTATGTTACATCAGTCTCTTCAGTTACTCTCCTTGACAGCCATTCTTGTCTTCGGCTTAGCGGTTCATTCAAATAACATCACCGATCTCCTCTCTGAACTGTTGAATGGTCATATTCTCGATCACTCATAAAAAACACGATTTGGTATTCAGCTGTCATCTCCTCTATCTCTCCATCTCCATCCTACTGTAAAGATTACCGTTCTGTCGCTGTGTGTTATGTGGCTGTGTCAATCCTGTTTACCGGTCTTACTCCAGAGTGACATGGTGTGGGAAAACCACAAAATTCTCAGAGAGTGTGATGTAATCCAGCCTTCCAGTTTCCAGTCTCTGTCTCACGCTCTGTGTCATGGTAGTTCTCATATTACAAGCTGTCCAAACCCACCACACTTCTATTTTCATCATTTTCTCTGTCTGTCCACCAAGGTTCTGCTTAGAGTGTAAACACTGCCAGTGAGCTATAAGAAATAATCCGGGGAATATCTGGTGGTTTATTTATATAACTTTGTAACATAATGCCAAACTTTAGCCTGTAAATTCAAGGTGACAAAGTTTCCACCACTACATCTAATCATCTTTGCTGTCTCTGAGGCACATTAGCATGTTAAATGTTTAACATCTTCAATTAGCATCGCTACACGGCAGACAATCTCGTCCTGACTCCTCCTCCACCCCCAGACTTTATACGTTATCAGTGTTTCTGTCAAAACAAGATGAATGCCTCTCGCTCGCTCACCACAGAGCCCTTATCTTTAATTCTAAGCACCGTCCTCTCTCCTTCCTCACTTTTTTTCAAGGGTGAGCAAGACCAGGCTCTTAATTATGGAAGGCTATTTTCAAGAACATGGAGGAAGAGTTGCCTCTTATGAGCATTGTAGCATTTAAAGAACTTAAATGAAAGATACACATGATGTGAATCCTAATTAAAGGAGGCTGTCAGTCACATGATCCACAAGGCCTACTATGGTACAAGCTACCACAAGATACAATAGACTGCCAGGAGAGTAAACAAAGAACGATACGTCAAGATCTTTGATAAATGTAAGCAATTAAAAACGGATGAATTTAGTTCGTTTATTAAATTTGTTTTGGAGAAGAATAAGGAAAGGACGTTTCGTGAAGCCATATTTAGACATGTATTTCCAACAGACACACAGCAAGCGAGAGACAGAGAGAAAACATTCCAACATCAACATCTGCTCGTTCTTTTGAGAGAGGAGGCGGAACAGACTCAAGGTGTGCATTGCACCATGCGAGGACCAAATGGGGTCTTTATGGATTTTATCTGTTTCAAGAAGTTCTTTGATCCTCCAAAAAATGATGTCTTGTTCAGTTCTTTTCTTTAACCCTTTCCCCTTTCATGCAAAGCAATGCAATTCCAAATAACCGAATAAACAGATATTTTAGTGAAAATAAATTCTAAATTTGTACCGACTACTACTAAACTTTGCATACATACATTGCATACAACATAACTGATAAGCTTAAGACATAAATATGTGTGAATAAAAGGTATATTGATAACTCAGCAGTTACAGTACAAATATGATGTTCCAAGGTGTTTTTGTTGTGTTCTTTAAACATTGATTTCTGTGTCATTATACTCAGTAATTTGTATTTCTATGTGGTATACTTATTTATTAATTCATATTAATGTGAAAAGGGCCATAAAATATAACCAAATCCTTTAAATAACCCTGCCTTGTTTGCCAACAATTGTACTGATTACAATTTATTTACAGTTTTTAATCACCGTGCAGGCCATCTGAGAAAAGCACAGAATTCATGCAACGTTTTCAGCTATTTTTTTTAATCTTCATCATATCAATGTAGTTTCACCTAAACTTGCTGTAGTCAGCTGGAAGCGCACACACGCATTATGGATCATGTGTATCAGGACCTCCCCCCCCCCCATCCTCCCCCAGAGGGCTCACGGTTATCCTATAGCTGCTTTTACCTCAGTCGGTCTCCAGGAGGACCCCATCATCCCAGCATTCATCTTGTTTTCATTTAGCCGGCTGTCAACCTTTCTAACCATCCACTGCTGCCACATCTCTTTAATGGCACACACTCAGTCACACACACAAACAACCGCGCTGACAGCGCAGCCCCCTTCGTCTCCCTCGACACAACAGAAACCTGTCATAACGTAATGTTTCCCATCTTTTGATTAAAGCCCAGACGCAGCTGATTCCCACATGGGATGCTTGTGGGGATCTTTGTCAATACTCCTGTCTTGTCATATCCCTAATGGAGGAGGAGGGGCGGAGAGGGAGAGGGGGAGAATGTGTTGAATTCACCATGGTAATCTAATATTGTCCTGTGTCGATCATGTCGGCTGTCATCTCTCCACGTTGCCCGGATTGATTTTCACAGTTATCAACCTGCACAAATCAAATCAGCGGAATTGTCTGCACTTGTTTTTGTGTGTTTGTGTGTGGTGTGACACTACTCTGTGTGGGCATGGGAAGACGTGGGTGGGTGTGTGTGTGTGTGTGTTGGCTTTTCAGTGTGCTTTTACAATCGAGAGAAAATAAAGGGGTGAAAAAATACATTATCAAGGCCACAATAGGTTAAAAAAAAGAAATATGGAGCCAAATTCTCTGAGATTATTAAATTGCAAATTTGCGGAAAAAAAGAAAAAGAAATATAGTGTGATTCACGCTCACACACCATTAAAAGCATGCAAGCACGCACACAAACAAACCTTGTGTGAATCAGTATATATATATATATAATCATATACATGTGAGTGGTTATTATACACGTGTGACTCTTGACTGAGCCGGGAACTGTGGACGTGTAGTATTTAAAGCAAACATAAAAGGTATTTTTCTGAGGGTTGTGATAATATTCACGGTGCTTGGAGCGAGATAAGAGCAAATGCCGCTTATTCCTCTGTGACATGGTGTAATTCATTTGTTACGTAAGGACAGAATGAATGCACTAATAATCACAGTCAATGATATACAATAATAACAACAGTAATAATGATAATAGCCATTAATAATGGTTTTTTTTTTTCTTTTTGCAGCAATAACACTGGTTAAGCTCGTACATATCTTTACATATTCTTTTTATCCCATTTTGAATGTTTGCCGATGAGAGCACAGTTTATATGTGAGGTCAGCGAGGCAGGATTGAAACGTAGGAAACGTCCATGAATGTAGGCGGCCGTGTTAACGGCTGTTTGTCTCTGTGTGGGCTACTTCCTGTCTGATCCTGACCACTGGACATCACCTTAACACAAAGTACCAAGGCAAACAGGCCGATCCTGAATTAAAGCGCCAGTCGCAGCACTATCAGGAAGCCCAGCTTTTTCCTCTCTGCCATCAACTACACAATGCAAAGGAAGTGTGCGTGTTTGTGTTTGTGTGTGCGTGAGGCGGTCTTTTACTGTTGCAGAGTAGCTTTTCTTTTTTCTTGTTCTATTTTTTGAAATGATCGTCCAGCCCACCTCTTCGATAAAATGTAGAAACACCCTCTGTAATCACAGCAACGAGTCTGGCACTTTCTCCATTTGTCTAAAGCCGGATTGGAATTTAGGTGCTATTGTTTCCAACGCCAGATAAGTCTGATGGACTTGGACGGACGAGCTGAGGTTTTTATCTGCAGTACGCGTTTAATAAGAGTCTCCAGCTCCATCATTAGACAGATTTTCAGTAATTTCTCCTCTCCGGCAGTTCTCAGGCTGTCCCGATCAGATGGAATCCAACTCCAATTAACGTAGGCTCTCTGTTCTCGCTAAAGGCTCAGCTGCTATCACAAACCTGCCATCAGCGACCGCAACACTGGCACATGAACGATGTTGCAGAGGAGTAAACCATAAATACATTTACGCTGCAGGTATCGCCGTATTACACAAAAAGTGTCAAGATTTTTTAAGCGACAGCTTCACAACCAGACCAATCACAAGCTAACTGACGAATCTTTCTAATAAACGAACACTCAACTCTGACGATCAAAATGTGCAACATAGGCACATTACAGTGTAAAGTGGTCGCTAAGTAACTTTTCCGATCCAAAGAAATGTTGACGATTGCAGGATGCTGCGAACTCGTCAATCATTCGTCATTTTAAGATACTTTAATGTCGAAACGATACGTCCTAGATTCAAATTTCTTAAGATATATAACAGAGACTTCATTGCTTTCATGTGAATTTCCGACGGTTGCTTTCCTATCAGTTGTGATTTAAATTCTTTGATATCTAATCTATAGTTTTTTTATGCCGTTATCTCTTTGTCAAGCACTGTGGATGGTGTTATATGTCTCCAAGAGTGATTCCTGACAACCTAAAGAGAAACCACACTTCTGCTTCTTGTATTGGCGATCTCGTTCCTTCAGTCACTACCAAGAGCACGTGATGATGTCTAAGCCTTTAGTTCCTAGACGAACTGGTCAACTGTGACCTTCATCTTCGTGCTCGGCTCTCTGTGTATAATATGGCGTCCACGTCCCTGCAGACGTCACACCAATCTGGGCGGTTTGGAGTTTTGGCAGCAGGTGAAGGCGTGACATTTAAGATGAACCTGACATTTGGGAAAGTTTAATTCAAAGATACTATTATCGCACAAAGGGATCAAACAAATGTGTTGTATAAATGTCAGGGAACCATTTAGATGATAACTTTATTACGTTTATTGAAATCTAATCTGTAAGACTTGATTTGGATTCTCTCGCAGAGTCATGACTATTAAGGACCATGTAAATATCTTGTGTGCAGCGTTTGCGTTCTTTGCTGGTGTAACGGTGAAGATATTATCAGCAGATGAATGCTCTTACATTCTCACACACATTGCATAAGGACAACGAGACATTGATCAGATTGTAAGATACAGATGACACTCTTTATGCTCTTTAGCTTACGGTGTGTGGATTCAGATTCAGGATGCATCCCAACACTACCTTCCATATACCAAGCGGGATGATGACGTGCATCATGGATAGGATAAAAGACCCATAAACATAAACGCGCATAGCTACAAAAACACACTCGGCATGGCCTTTTCTCGGCACCCACACTGTCTTGGTCCCTCCAATTAAGCCAGAGCTTTCCTCCTCCTCCTCGCTCTCAGCCGATCCACTTGGTGACTGGCTGGTAGTTTTGCAGCTGGAGGACAGTGATGACACATTCCTCTCTCCAGGAGTCCCACTGCGGTGTCTCTCCTTTAATTATACTGGAAGAACTGGCAATTGTACACTTATCAGATGATGAGCTCTGCCTCAGCCCTGAGCCCTCTGTGGGAACGGCAGTCTCTGCATTGTCTTTTTCTGGGCATTACTCTTCTATATTTGTGAGGACCAAGCGTTTAGCCAAGTCTTTATCATCAGGATAAAAACCAGTGGATTAATTGTTCTCCAAGTATCATTTGGAAGACGTTCCTTCCTGTGTGGAGGTGACCACAGGCTCGTGTTTTGCAAGATGGAAAATACATTTCCAGCAGTGTGTCCACTTCTATATTAGACGCAGGCTCAGAACAGTAGGAGATTGTGATAACATTCAAAGTGTGGACGTTTCTTGTTTTATATTCCACGATCAGTCGTGGAGTCGTCTGCACTGGCCATTATTTATGCCTTAAACAAATATATAGACTATTTCTTAGGCGAAATCCTGATTAAGATGAAGAAAGTGGCATCTTTTATAAAGTAGTTTATATTTTGGCTTTTGGGGGGTGAAATGTAATGTAATCAAAACATTTTTTATTCAAATTCAAATTATTTCACCCACTTCCTAACATATAGGATACAAATTTGAGTTTATTTGACTGATTTCGAGTTTCAAATTCAAATTTGATCAACATTATGTACATTTGATTTGATTTCTTTTTTTTCTATACCGTTCCCATAAATGGGAACTGATGCTGATAAGCGCCAATCATCCCCAAAGTGTCAATAGTTTGCCTTCTTTTCCACCAAGTCCAACAGCATCCTGCCATTTAATATAATATTTAAGTTTACTATGAACATGTATTCAAAACAAACAAAGCCATTTTGCTAAAGCCAACTATTTTTACCTATTATACATATATATTATACATAAAAATACTATGACTGTACTTTAGTAAAATTGGCTGCATGAGAACACCATTTTCATAGGAAAAAAAATATGGGTAGAAAATCTATAAATATCAATGTAATATAAACTTTTAGAAACCTAGTAAATAAAAACAGATCCACCAATAAATTCATTTGGCTCCTCACTGTGTTTAGCTGAGCTACTTTGAATGTACTTTGCCTTTCTATTACTTACGTGTTAGTAATGAATGTGAGTTATGAAATATTCATATTTTTACACATTAGTGGTACAGATAAAAGCGTAAAGTAAAAGCGTTCTCTGCCTGTGAGTGTCTCCGTAACATGTAAATTTAACAAGTGGCTCATGGTGGATCTGCGTTTCATACAAATTTGACCTTTTTTGACTCAACTTTGTGTTCACATTTACACAGAGATGGCTGTAACTACGTACAAGTTAGAATATTTCTCACCCTTTGGTCACTGTCGTTATCCGTGTCTCCGTCCATAATTCCATTATCTCAGCCTGCTTGATTTTTTTCCCCCTCATTTGGACAGAGACAGTAGTAAGATAGTGTGCTTGTTTTATATCCTATACTGGACATGTCCACCTCAAACTACAGTCCCAGTTCAGGGGACGCTGGGGAAGACTTGACTGATGAAGGTGGTTCTTCCAAACTCAATCTTAATGAGATGGTACCATCTCATTATTCATCAAGGAAACAGGAAATATTCCCATGATTCCCTAGTTGAGTTTTACATGTACTTATAACGTATGGCCAAATGATCACAAGTACTTGTTACAGTTGACATGAGGGTGTGATATTTACAGACTGTCATCCTTCTTGCAGTGGTGTGAAGTAGCAAAATATGTATGTTTTAGGAGTCTCTCTTCTTTTGTTGAGTATAAATGTTTTATGTTTATGTTCATGTTTTTAAATGATTACTTTTACGTAACTGTTTATCGGAAGAAACATTGTTTTACTTGAGAAACGTGAGAAATTCTTTTACTTTTACTTCAAAAACTGAAGTATAGTTATTATTTAAAAATACTTTTGATTAACATCAGCAGGTAAATGACTTTTACTCAAGTTTGTTTTCTGATTCTGGTTCGGTTTGACTTCATTCTTCCCGGTGTATTTTTTATTACAAGACGGTGTACATTGACATGACGTTGACATCGAGACACATTTTAAAAAGTATGAAACAGAGACTGATCGTGACAAGATAGAGAAATCACGTCATCTTGCACTGCATGGGACTTTAGTTGTTACAAGCAACAAGTAGATGAGCTGCTGGCTCATGGTTTACATCTTCCCTCTTTGATCAAGGAGGGAATCCAAAATCAGATGTGGTGAAATTGTGGTGGTCCCATGAGTCGCTTTTGTAGTTTATCTCAGTGGCATCGCTGCTCCGCCCAGCCTCCTGAGAGAAGACATGTCTGCTCTCTACGGGGACGTGTTCCAACACTGAGCTGCTCCTTGTTGCAGCTTTCAGATGTCATTGTCTGGCCTTTCCTTTCTCATGTATACACAGAATCGTTTTCTTTCATGAGGCTCTCTGTTGTTCGTTCTGTCATCCTGTCATCCCTCCCTTCAGCGTTGCTCTGTAATGAGGCTTCTTCTTAACTTCAAATGTGGTGAGCAGATGCTTTCCGATGCTTTCAGATTCCTCATCTCTTCCTGTTTCTCCACCCCTCCCTCCGTCACTCTGAAGCAGTTCACTCGTAGCAGATAAGGTTCTCAGAGGAAGTGGCCGACCCACTCCACCCATCTTTTAGCATGAAAGATGCTGGCTTGGGTTCCAGTTATCACCTTGTGTTTTATCTACAGTCAAGACGTAAACAGGCTGGATCTGAAGTGTTTCCTGTAATTAGGAAACATACACACACCAAACAGGAAGAAAAAACTCACAGGAATGTACAGGACACGCTCAGATACAGTATCTGAACATTTGTGCTGTAATGCACCACGTCCTCCTGGGGACATCTCGTCGCTTACACATTTTAAGAAGGTGATGCTTATTATTCATTTATAACAGAGTCAATACCTGAGTAACGCCTGGCCCAATTACCTGTTTTCCAACTAAACATGAAGTTTTTCTGTCACTCCACTGTGATTTAGTCAGGATGAAGGGTAGTAAATGAAGTTCATGAATTACAGTGCATTTTAAACATAATCATAGCGAGTTATATAATCAGTAAAACTCAAACCACTACTTAGCAAGTTTTTGGGTTTTTTTGCCGACACCAAATACATGGAGTCTGTTTTTGGTTCTTTTTGTTTGTCTGACATACAGAACAATACATCAAAAATGACTGAAGGGATTTTCAATAAATGTGCTGAGTTATTGGGCCATGTAAAGTGAAACCTGTGTAAAGTTGCACCATTTAAAAAGTAGTTTACATACCGAGATAAAAAAAAGAAGAAGCAAAATTAGCTTTTATGAGATTTCTTAGTTTGAAATGTGTCCATCATTTACTGTAGGTGACATCAATTTGTATTAATTTAATGAACAAGTACATTTGAACTTAATTCAGAGTCATTTGATTTCCCACCACGCTTTAAAATTTCATCACTTTGTGACAAATTCGATACAAATTTGAATGAACTATTAGGCTGCTTTCGACTTTTACATCCTAAGTTTATCAACATTACTGACATTTGTAGGCGTGGCCTAATGTACAAGTGACTTAATCTTAAGACAATAGTGTCACAACCAAACCAACCAAGTCAGGCACAGATCAAATCCAACCACCGCCAAAGGGTTCATAGTTGGGATTTATCGTGATAATGAGATAAATTAACCCACTATCACAAGAAAACAAAAGGTTCTTTCCTCTTTTTCCTCCACTTCATCAGAGAAACAAAACTATACTTTAATGCTTGGACTTACTGCTCAGTGATGGATGCTCTCTGACAGTCAGGACAGTCATCTTGGAGGATGAAATCAGCTGGGATCAAATAAACAGACACAATTTACAACTTCTCCACATTTATCTTGTTATGTTGAGAAAACAAACGTTGTTTTCTCATGATGAATCAACCCCTTAACAAGAGAAAAGGACTTTTGATATTGCAAGATAACAGAGTTTTAAACTCATGATCCCGTGATAATAACATTACAGAATAATTCCAAGCGCGGCCGTTCTCACCACAAAGATCGCCTTTAATTATTCAAAACAAAGGAACTAATTTGATTCAACTATTTCTACCTATTTCCAATGCGATGTAATGTTTTCCAGCCAGACAGTATGGTTCATTAAAAGTCCCAAAACTAACACAGTGCAAGTGCACACTCACCTCCACAGACAGTCCCAATGATGAATAATAAAAGATGATCTGGCTAACACCTTGTTAAATCAGCATCAGAGAGTAACATTCCCTCATTACTGCCAGCGAGACCCAAAACCCGGCCCAGCTCTCATTACCTCCCTCATTCTCATCACGCTGAGCGAACACATTCCCATCTGCCCTGTCATCAGTCACCGTGGACTATTTAAAGACAATTGGCATGAAGCCCTCACAGTGGATTTCAGATGTGTCTCAGTGTGGAAGATTAAACCTCACTGACCAAATGAAGTGTGAAGAGTGAATATTATGAATGTGATCCCCGTGGCCTCGTCCGTTAGTCCATTTATCCTCCATTTATCCATTTTCAACCTGTCCATACCTGCCTTCATCCATTTCTCTTGCCGTGGTGGGCTTCACTTTCATCTGCATCAGGAAGGATTTCTGTCAGGAAATCTTCTTAAAGCTGCACTTGGCAAGATATTTATGGAAAAATACCCCAGTGTGATCAGGCCAAATCACAAAGAAGGTCTCATCCCCACTAATTGAGGATTTGCCCCATTTTCCCAAATGAGATGTTGGCGTCTGGATGGTTCCCTGGTGGAGGTCAAGGGAAGTGCAGGGCAAGGCGCAAACTGCAAGAGGAAAAAGAAGATTTTATTGTGAACAAAATCATAGTAAATGTCAGGTTTCGCTTCATCAACACTGTATGAAATGGTTTTAAAATGGAGGAACTGTAGCTGCACTGGTTTCTTCATCATTCATTTCATTCATTCTTTCATTCTTTTATCATTGTTTTTGTTATTGTTTGTGTTTTATTGGTTTTAGCTACTGGATTACTTTAATTTCCTTATCTATCTGTCTGTCTATCTGTCTGTCTGTCTATCTGTCTGTCTGTCTGCCTGTCTATCATTACAATGATGTACAAGTCGATACTAAAACACTCATTTGGTTCCATTTAGCACCGATGCGATTCGATAGGACTCGGTTCTATTTTTCATGTATTGAAGAACACTTATTTTGACTGTGGTTGTAAATGAAATGTTTTCAAAATGCTTCCTTAAGAATTAGATTTTTTTTTAATTGTAATTAAAAGCGCTGCTGTTGCACACACGCCACTCTTATCAATATTGCACGAGAACAAAAGTGCTCATTAATGCCAATGTGCAGAATGTGTGCTGACATGTGAAACTGAATTATAATTATTAAATTGAGACAGTTTTATCTTTGACATTTGTATCCATCTTTTGTTTTTGGCTTCATGGTGCAGATTTATCTGTATTATTATGTTGCAATTTTTCACATGTAAACCCGCTGACCTATCAGAACAAAAATAGACGGAATGACTCAACAAACTGGTAACCACATGGGCATCCCTGTTGAGATGCTGGCACTGAGGGATTGAGAATATGACATTGTGGTACAGGAGCTCCTAAATGGGATTACGTTGTCTCCCATGAAGATGTCATGTTCGCACACACTCTCTGTCTGGCGAGCTAAAGAAATGCAGGCCTCCGCCCACGTGTCATGAAAATAGTCGCCAGAAAGGAAAGTGAACTGGGATCAAATCAAATCACTCGCTGCAATATTGTGCTATTGTCTCTAATATTCTCTTTTTATCCATCCATCCATCCATCCGCCCGTCTCGCCCCCACCCACCAGTAGACTTTCATCATCTTCTCCGTAGAGTCTATTACAGGCTTACTGTAATCATCAAAGAGGCCCCGTAGTGACTGGTTGCGTTTATGTTTAAGCCTCTTTCTGTCATCTCTACACGTCCACTGATCCACCCATCCATCCATCTATCATCCATCCATCCATCAGTCAGCACCTCTCCAGACAACTGCACCCGTCTCTACTGCAGCAAATCTTCTTCGGTCGAAGCAGCAATTGAGCCGATGGACCTCTTTGTATTTTTTGCTGTCCCTTGTCCTTCCTTTGTCCTCATATTTCTCCCCTTTTTCTCCTCATTACATCATCCCCTGTGTGGTTTCATTATTATTAATTTTACCGATGTGTTCATTTTCAACGGTATACACGTTTTTTCTCCCTTTTAATGGATAGTGATTCTCTGTACAGTCTCTTACCGTGGTGCATTTTGCTGCTTAATTGTACCCGTGGTGAATAATTGAGTTTTTGGTCCTTTATTGAACCATTTTTCCCTTTTAAATGACGGATGAAATTTACTGAAGGAATCACAAAATGTCCACAGGTGACAGGAGATGGAAATGAATACTAAATCAACAAAATGTGAAAGGTTTGGTCAATCCCACCTGTCACAGCCGACTGGCATCACTCTCTAACTGATATCCTGCTGGTTTACACCTTTCAATATTTATCTAGAAATATTATGAAAACACCTCATGCAGGGAGTGGACAAACGCACAATATCCTCATTCAGCTGCCACATTTCCACATGGTTTGTTTTGTGATGAACATGCTGATACACACAACCAGCAGGCACGAAGGACTGATCAAAACAGACTGAGCTACACCTGTCCTCTTGGTTGGAATATCATTAGATCAGGAGAAAGGGAAAGTCAAAGGAATGGAATAAATAGAAAGGTTTAGGATGAGAAGGAAAAGAAACGCCAGGGGAGAGAAAATGAGAGGAGAGTGATGGATGAGAAGAGGAGATAAGGAGAGGAAAAACAACGCTGCCCTGCTGTGTATGTCGCCTTCCTGCTATATTCAACCTCTTAGATAGGAAAAGGGGGAATACTGATTTTCTGTTCCCTAACAAGATGATACAGATCAACAGAGCATCATCATTAACTCACAACGTATCACTGAAGGAGGGACTGAAACATCAAAAACCTTTAATTACAGTAAACAAACATTAAACACACGAACATACGGAGGGTTAACAAACAATACACACTGTACATTCTCACACTGATATACCTCTCTGTGTGGGTGTGTGTGTGTAAACATGTTAATTACACTTTTATTTCCCCAATAACACATATGTATTGGCTCTCTGCTGCCCTGCTCTGGCCATAAATGGACATTACATCTTACTGTGTCGATAAGCCTCTGCGGTTGATGGAATTCTTTATAGCCTCAAATATGATTAATAATCATGATGATGATAACAAAAGAGTGCTATTATTATTATTATTATTATTATTATTATTATTATTATTATTATTATTATTATTATTATTATTATTATTATTGTCGTTGTTAATAATATTACTATTAATAATAACACTTGTCATAATCATTATCATAACAATTATAATAATGTAATAATGAGCAATAGTGTTATACAAATGTGATTATTATTATTTGTGTTATTAATTAATGAATGATGAGTTTATAAATTTGCAATTTGTTTATATTTTTTTCCCTCTTTCTCAAACAATAAGTCTCTCAGTTTACAATTCAAACCATTTATTCATTCAGATCTGGTGGATTAAATATAATCTCTGACGGGTCTCAATTTTGTTGTTATTATACACTAATAAGGCTATAAACACACCACTAGCTCCATTGTGTCAGCGTTCCTGTTGTTCTAACCTTGGCAGAGGTACGCCCTCTCCAAGTGCCCTCTGGTTCATATTTTTATCCACTAATGGACGTTCACTCCACTTCTCTCTTCTGCCACACAGCCGCGTGTCATTCCACCGTAACCTTAACGCAAAAATAATGAGGGACACTCTGTCTTAATGAAGAGCATTAATGAGTTCAGCCAGCAACCAAAATTAATATCAACCAGTGCTCTGCTGTTTACAAACGAGAAGCTGTGTGCAACGATAAGAAGGATAAGAGATCTGATCAATTCTGTGACGATCTGATATTAATGTAATAGCTGATCATCTGCTGCGTTACCATAGATTCGTGTGTGTGCTAGGCCGGTCAGCAGCTTGGAAAAAAAAAAATACCTGAGAGGAAAATATAATCTTATCTTCCTCTAAGATATGCTTCATGTACATACTGTTTGTTATCTGCTTTGGTACCAGGAAACTAAACTAATTGAAAAAGTGTTGATCAAATGATAATCAATTGGTCTTTTTTCTGTTATTTCTATGTGAATGAATGAATGAATGAATGAATAGTTTATTTTGGTCATTATAAGGAACATAAAAATTTGTGTGAGTGTGCAACTAGCCAAAAACATCATCACACATGTTTATCTCCATCCATTTCATACAATAAAATTCACTTAATCAATGACCGAAAAAGGACCAGGATGTTCATGTTAGACGGACGTCTTCTTTTCATGCTTTGTTATTTGAGTTTTGGTGTATATATCAGTGTGTTTGTACATGGGTGTTGTGATGAATAGCTGAATAATATTAGCTTGAAATCAAATAGCCAACATAAAGTTTGAAGTTAAAGATGACGCCATTTTCCATTTTCCTGTCTCCCTCTCCCTCCGTCCAGGTGTGTTGGCTGAGATCCAGATGCCTCAGACCAGCATAGATGTCATCCAGGGTCGGATGGTTGTGCTGAAGGCCTGGTACACCCCTGCACCGGGCACCGACGTGTCCGACAATACCGTCGTCTGGACATTTGTTTCAACAAAAGTCCAGATGGTGAGGAAAACAATGGGGGAGGGGCATGAAACTCTAGTGCAAAATGAATGAATCATCTCTCCCTGTTTACTTTAACCGAATTAAATATTTAAATTTTTGCCAACATACTGTCTGCAGCCCAGCAGTCAGATGTGTTTATGTTGAGATTGATTTGATGAGATATACCGTGTTAATCCCAAATCTGACAAGAGCAAATGAGACAGACCAACTGGTGCAGTAGGTAGAAAATGAAAAATACAAAATACAGATGGAGTAAAAAATGTACATAAGTAGAAATGTTACCATCTGTGCCTCTCATATCTGGGATTATGTTACCAAGGCTGTTTTACTGTTCTTATACTGTTAATCTAACACTACACTTCTTTTAGAAAGACCTGGAAATTAATCCAAAAACGCTTAAACCTTTCATGGAAGCACTGTCTTATTGCGTTAGAGATTTAACCCTTTAATACCAGTCTTTGACACAGGCACTTGGACTTAACCTGAATAAATCTTGTTAAACTGAGCTCATTCTGCCACTCTGACTCAAACCCAAGGTTCTCAGATTCCACAGTCAAAAAAGAGAAAAGAAATTGTACTGAAAACCTTTATATTTTCTACAAAGTTCACACGGATGTATGGATGAAAAATGAACCAAATTTGAGGTGTTCAGTGTCATCTGTGTCAATTGAGGTTTCATTGTAAATTACACCATAGCTTTCAAATGAACAAAAGTATTATTACAATTACGGTTTTATGTCAGATTGTGGATTTCCGTCTGTCTTATGGAGGTTATGACGGATTTGTTTTTCCAAATCAGACCAAATGAAACACTAAATGCAGGATTTTTTCATGACAGGCTCAGCTGGGCATTTTCAATCGTTTTTCTCATTTTATCAGGGGACCTGATCACAGCCTGACTTACATATCAGTCTAGGCCAAAACATTTTGTCTGTACATGTCGGAACCCCCAAAGAGGAGCACGTCAGAGACAAAACTCTGAAACATCATCCTGTCTCACACTCAGATCAAACAATCACACAAAGCAGATATTTGTCACAGCCCGGGTCAGCACATGAAGTGATGATGTCATGTTTGATTTGTTAGTTTTGTCGGGGTCTGATTTTGATGATGGACGGTCTTTATTTTATGATTGGTTATCAACAGATTATAAGTCTGGCTCTCTGCTTCTCCCTCTCTCTCTTCAGATTATCTCCTACTCTAAGGACTCCTTCAATGTCAGCGGCCAAGCCCAGTTCCAAGGTCGCGTTGGCTTCACAGCAAATATGCCGTCAGCCAACGTGTCGCTGTACCTGAAGAACGCGCGGGTGTCCGACTCGGGCGGCTACATCTGCCAGGTCATCACCTCAGGCCCGGGTCTTTCGTCTCAGATCACACTGGACGTGAAGGGTAATTTTAGATCGATAGACTAAGAGCGACTGATTCCACAAAGAGGATGGACCTGATCTGATCTCCTCCTCTCTCCTCTCTCAGTCCCGCCTGCTGTTCCCAGATGTTCTATGTCGGGGAAGCCACTGCAGAAAGATAACGTGACTCTAGGCTGTGCGTCCGATGGTGGAAAGCCCGCTCCCACGTACAAGTGGAAGAGAAGCAGTCCCACCTCTGAGGTCTTCTTCTCACCCATGCTCAGTGAGTGACAACAGCCCAAAAACACTCAAATATTCTTTCTCTCCCATACTTTTAAGCAACGGTAGCCCACTGTATATTTTACCGGGTTTTGCGGCCATTTTTCAAAGGTAACATGGTACTTTGATTTACCTTTACACACTTTAACACTGTACCTCTGTGTACTTATATATGTCTGCTGGTTGAACAACGGACCAAAAGGTCACATAGATAGAACAGGTTTTTGTGGTTAACCTGTGGACCCCCTGGTGGTCTGTTGAGGTATCACTTCAGTAACACTATTTTAATGCCAGGAGCAGTGAAATATTGCCCCATTTTCATTATCTTTATTTTTTATTTCTCCTTTGAGCTCCATCTAAATAGAATTGTTCTGCTTCATGCAGCTGTCAGTTTCCTCACTGGTATACCTGAAGAATATCAGCGGCCCCCAGGTTGCTTGCTCCCCCTGCTCTAGTCTCATATTTGATTTTTTTTTCACATAAAATTAGGGATGAAAGTTGCTAAATGAGTAAAATAACTTCCATTTATTCTTCTGTGCTAATGTTATTTGTTGACCAGCTTTTCATACCACGTGTATATCTTGTCATTTGGATTTACACACCTGAAGAATGAGTGCAGGGTCAGACTGGAGACAGAATAGGACATGAGGCTGTCCCCACCTGTGCCTGTGTCAAAATGGAGGTCCACACCTTCCACTGTTCAGTATGTCAAGAGATGACAAAAGATTAAACATGTAATAGAATCAAAATAGAAAATAGAATAGATAAGTCATAGATAATAGAATAGATAATTAAAGCATTGGAAAAACAAGGTCAGCCAGACAAAAATGACCTGAATATTTTCATTTTTTAAAATTCTTGCATCTCTAATCAGGTACAGTCATTTATTATAATTATTGATAAAAACAGGTAATAGGGTGTAAAAGATGGAAAGGGATTCAGCCTTCCCTCCGGTTGTTTGACATTTCCTCTCATCTTCCCTTCACTTAGCTTTGTGAAAGCTCACCGCAAACCACTTTGTATATAATAATAATAATAATATAATAATAAATAAATTCGAGTAGAGTAGAAGGGACTAATGCCATCAGCGTGATGCCTCCTGTGATGGAGGTGCGATAATGGCCGACCATTATCTTCCACACAGTATGATTCATGTCCACTAAGATTAATCATACATAAAGCAAGCTGTCTGAGTCAGATACAGCACATCATCACATCATACTCACTCAGGTACACTGAGTGTTATCTCCCATAATTGACCATAAGATCCCATAATAACAAAAAGTGTCCTGATTAAGGGCAAAGGGTTGGGACAGAACCCACACCGCCGTAAAAACAGCTCATTATTGTCTTTGTTGTCATGGATGAACACAACCAAAGTACTATATAAAATAAAATAAAATAAAATAAGATAAGATAAGATAAGATAAAAGATAAGATAAGATAAGATATGATAAAATGAAATAAAATAAAATAAGATAAGATAAGATAAAAGATAAGATAAGATAAGATAAGATAAGATAAGATAAAATAAAATAAAATAAAATAAAGTAAAATAAAATAAAATAAAATAAAATAAAACATAACATAACATAACATAACATAAAATGAATAATGAATGAAAAATAAAATAAGAAATAGATCATGTTAAAGATAATACAAAATAAATTCAAAATATCAGAATTCAATGTAAACAGGCCTCT
>OMNV01026659.1:0-27053 GCA_900303265.1 Brotula barbata | reverse complement strand
AGGATGTGACCAAGCAGTGGTTGGTGAGGAAGCAGAGGAGCCAGAAGATCAGTGAGTGGAGCTTCGTCACAGTTTCTACATTTACATAGTTTGTTTGTGTAAATATGTGTCGTGTTCTGTGACCTGATGTTTTACTTCCTGCTGCGTCATAACTGTCAAATAAGTAACAAAGTGTTTCTACGTCACCGGTTCACGATGTGGTGATGTTGGTCTGAAACACCGTTATCCATCCAGAGACACACAGATGACATCACTGAACGGATCCATGGAAGTCGAGTTAAAGCCTCGATATCGACTGATCGGTTTAGTTTGACAGAAATCTGTGGAGTGTTGTTGCCCTTTGACCTTTGATGTCTGTATGTGTCCGTGGATCTCCGTCCTGCAGTAACTTCCTGCTGCCTTGGTAACATGACGAATCTGAGAGAATGTTGAGGAGAAAAACACGCAGGGACGGAGTGACGCAAGGAGCGTATTGACTAAAGGTCCAGCAGACCGTGAGCCGCATTCATTGTACCAGGAAGTAAATCAGTCAGTCGGAGGTGAAAAACGCTCAGTCGGCATAGTTCCAGCTGATGAGAGTGGACGTTGTAGGTGATGAATGAGACGATGGTCTGATGGTCTGATGGCCTGATGGTCTGATGGTCTGATGGTCTGATGGTCTGATGGTCTGATGGTCTGATGGTCTGATGGTCTGATGGTCTGATGGTCTGATGGTCTGATGGTCTGAAGGTCTGATGGTCTGACGGTCTGATGGTCTGATGGTCTGATGGTCTGATGGTCTGATGGCCTGATGGCCTGATGGCCTGATGGTCTGATGGTCTGAAGGTCTGATGGTCTGATGGTCTGATGGTCTGGTCCTTGTATCCACGTTGACGGTGACTTCTTCTTTCAGATGCGGCGTGCTACATCCCACACAGCGGTGAGTGGAACGTCTTACCACCGGGGGAGGTCGTTCTGAGCGTGTTCACTTAACGCCTCATGTTTCTGTTCTTTCTTTTCAGTTTGGAACTGGATTTGCGCCGCAGCAGGTTAGTGCCTTAATGTTGGCGATCGGGCTCATACCTCCACCAGGGCCACCCCTCGTCCCCCCGTTGGGACCACGGGCGCCTCTGTCTCTGTCGTTTGCGTCGCTAACGTAAACATAAACATATTCTGCCGATTTAACGGGAAACGTAAAAACTCACCGTTAGCATCATTCTGTGCACAGAGGACGTCGCCCTGGACACGGACACGGCGAACCCGGACCTGCTCATCTCCAGCGATGAAAAAAGTATGCGCTGCGGCCTGGAACGGCAGGACGTCCCGCTGGGCCAGCAGCGCTTCGACGGCTGGTGGTGCGCTCTGGGCCGACGCGGCTACGGCTCCGGACGCCACTACTGGGAGGTGGACGTGGGCGAGCGCGACTGGCGGCTGGGCGTGGCGAAGGCGTCGGCGGTGAGGAAGGGCTTCTGCTCCCTCAACGCAGACACGGGCTACCTGACCCTCCGTCTGGAGAGGGGGTCCGACCTGAAGGCCCTGACGGTGCCCGCCACCCTCCTGCCCCTAAGTCTGATACCCAGGAAAGTAGGCGTGTACCTGGATTACGAGCAGGGCCAGCTGTCCTTCTACGACGTGGAGAAACGTTCCCACCTTTACACCTACAACCAGAAGTTCACGGAGGAACTGTACCCCGTGTTTGGGACGGTGGAGGTGGTTAAAGACCTGGTGATCAGACCGGCAGACGTCAGACAGCCGTGCCTGTGTCCCGGACCCTGCCTTTGGAACTGATCCGCTCCTCTCTTCAGTCCAGATCCTCTGCCGCTCCGCAGACCGGACCTTCGCTCCGGGCCACATTGTTGGCCGGTGTACCTGTAAAGGATCTAAGAAGGTCTCAGCTTCATAAACGGCCTGCAAGGACTCAAGTTTGCATCTCATCACTCCTGACCTTTGGTTGTCTCCTTCCAAGGAGAAAGGGGACGTTGAAATCCTTTCAGTTCTATCATATCATAAGAGAAATAGTTTTTGTTGAGGGAAATTCAAGCACAGAAAGGACACATTGGCTGCGTCCGCCAAATTCTTCCAAACCAAAGCTGCAGTTTTGGGTCTCAACCCAAACAACGAACCTCAGACCAGAATGTTTTCAATCTGAACCTTATCGTAGTACATCAAATTTGTGTCCAACATGGCCTGAGGCCTTTTGAATCAGACAAAAGTCTTTTGGATGAACCTTGACCCGGCCAGTCGCCAACTGGAGAAAAGTTGACCTTCTTACAAGAGCGTCTTTTCTTCATTGTGGACTGTAGAAAATGCCTTCCATCATGGGACAGATTGGACTGACTGGTCGTTCTGGGCCACTTCCCTCGGGCGCCACCGGAGGGCGACAGCGTTCTTTTCATGCTGCGCTGTTCCTTCTTCTTCGTCCCTCGTGTGTAAAGAAATGGCCGTTAGCCGCACGGTGCATCATCGGCTCGCTTCTTTTATTGTACTTCACCTACACGGTGAGAGTTACTTAGTTACTAAAGTTTGTTCGTTCAGCTAGCGAACGTAACGCAAACGTCCTCTCCTGACGTCAGTCCCTACATTCTCTCGCATGTTTGATGTGTGAACTGCTGCGCGTCTTCGCAAAACCCAAGCATGACGTTTCCAGCACGCCCCGCCCCAACGTGACGTGGAGAGGCGTGAAACAAGACGCAGGCCAAACCTGTTTTCGTTCCAATGAGAAAAATGGGACCGGTGAATTGGTTCTTCCTTTATTTGGTGTGAATGTAGACGTGTTGTAAGTTCAGGACTACAAAACCGTGGTCATTAAAATGTCTAAACTTTTGAGTATTTGCAGGATTTCTTCACTTCCGGTGTGATGCAGTTCGTCTGTGGCGGCTACAGACTTCCTGTCGGAATACGGGTGGGAAAATGATGAGTGATGTGGGATGACAGTTTCAGTTTCTGTTCCTCTGCCTTCATAGACGTGTGGGTTGTATAATTTATGAAATTGTTTTGTTCACTGTGCAATGCAGTTTTCAGTGACCAATAATTTTTCATCCATTAAAGCCACTAAAGGTTTTCATGTGATTACAGCAATATGGACAAGTGTTGATATGTAAAAATATAACAGTAATTTTGACATTCAAAACACATGCAAACTAACGTGAGAAGTGTAAATATGACAGCAGATAACTGGCTGCCTGTGTGATGCATGCTAGAAGCTTTTAGCTCATGCAACAAGCTTGTACTTGCAGCGTGTTAACGTTGTCATGGTGACGCTCTTTCCAAAGATAAATAAATGACCAGTAAACACTCCTCGCTGTCTTCAGTGATTACACGTTCACATTTAGAGACAAATCACAAACACGTCGTGAAAATATGGGATACTTTTATGAAGTGCTGCAAAACGGACATACAAGAAGAAATCAACACATAAAAAGGTAAAAAAGGAGAGATATCTTACTATGCACAAAGTTTGGTCCAAACACTACGAGAGCTGAGAGGGATCGTGACTTCTTATAGGAAACGTTTTCCAGATACGAGATATCAAGAAAAAGACAATAATAAACGATAATTTGGTTTAGAAAATAAAATACACAATATTTATTTTTGCGGCATCAAGTTATTTAAGCCTAAAAGTACAGAAGTGGTGGAGATTTTTTTTTATCTGACTTCAAATCAAAAACAAAAGAAAATGAAATGAAATAAAATGTGGTGTCCAGATGTTGGAGCCCGACTCAGACTTTGACTCAACATGAAACCTTTCACAAAAACATTCCGTGTGTTTTTTTGGGGGGCTAACGTTCACGTTTTGATTGTGAAGTTTTGTTTTGTGGAGACAAAGTTTTGTTTTGTGGAGATATTATGTTATTCTGTTATCGCTACAAAACAGCCAATACGCATCAAGGTCAAATTATTTTGGTTTTGTGAAGATCCAGAACACGTACATTGAAAGTCCTCTTCCAGCCTGCAGAGGACGAGAGATAACGTACAGTCGAGCACACGGACACACCAAAACGTTATCGGCTCCTCATCCATCGATACTGTTGCCTTGGAGACGGGAAAAACAGATCGTAGCCCACATCCATTATCTATGCGGCTTCCTGTCCACGTCGGGGTGCTGGCGGTGCGTCGCCACAACATTTGACATTTTAAAAATCTCGAGCGTGGGCGTGTGTTAAATTATGCCTCATCAGCAGGAAACGTGCTTATAAACGAGCAACACGAGCACAAACTTGTGTTTTGGTAAAAAGCATTAAATACACGCATGAATATTTGAAACGTCACACTTTCATATCATACAAATCTATAAACAAAAGAACCAAACAGCACTTTTCAGAATCGTGAACGTAATGAAACGAGTCAGCAACTGTCGCATACTAATTCTGATCTTCATCAGTTGTTAAATTTACGTGCACTCAGTGAATCCGACCCAACGACCCGTTACCTAATTTATAATCCCATTTATAATCCCATTTATAATCCCATCTCCACCTCGGATGGACAGAAACATCCATTCGATCCAACGTCTTCTCTAATCAATCCATCGACTTGACATGGAACCAAGCAAATGTCTGGAATGTTACAACTCTACAGAGAAATGCTGCATTCCATCTTAATTATCTATCGGATGCAGCTGCGACCGCAACGTGACACGAGATCCGCCGTCACCTCTCAGAGGGCTCCTCCTCCGTCCAGAGGGCTCCTCCTCCGTCTAGAGGGCTCCTCCTCTACATCCAGAGAGCTCCTCCTCTACCCAGAGAGCTCCTCCTCTACCCAGAGGGCTCCTCCTCTATCCACGCCCCCTCGGTGCACTGAGCTCGTGTGAACGTACAGACCAATGAGGCTCCGTTTACCGTTTGCGTTAACGTGATTTGGATCCAGACAGTGAAAGTTGCCTTGTTTACGTTAATGTGTATCTGCTCGTCAGATGCGCTGTGATCGTGAGGCGGTCCAAGATACCCGCTGTGATCGGATCTTTGTCCCAGCCTGCCAGGCCTGAACACGATCCAAGCCACGATGTTTCATGGTACCTGGTCTTGTACCGGTACTCGGGGCTTTGGTTTTTTGAGGAAATGAAGATCTGAACAAGGACAGCAACATCCTAGGATGAGTTTGTTATTTCTCAGCTCTGAGTGGGTGAGATTAGAGTGTTTTTTTGTGGGCTCCAAACATAAACGGTCGCTATGCAGGGAAAAATCTAAAGCTGATGATCAGGGGGACTTTCAGGCTACCTGAAGTAAAGCCCAGTACCCATACTGATCACTAGGTGGCACTGGGGAACAATAGAAAGGGAATGGGGATCCTTACTGTGCTTGTCCAGAGAATGTCCCTACCTTCGGCCATGAAAGCATTGGGGGATAGTTACTGTCATTTCACAGAAATAATTAGGGCAGAAAACAGCAGAAACAAAAACCGACGTGGAGCAAAAAAAACCTGAAGGAAACTTTGAGTTGGAGTCAAACTACAGGCGCATTTTTTTGGTTTCTGTTTAGTTTTTTTGCGTGCTGCGTTGTAGGCGACGCTGAGCTCTGAAATATGCGGCCGTATCTCTCCCTTCGATCTCGCGTGACGACCCGCCTGGTGAGATCCAATCTCAATAATAAGGATCTCGGGAGGCATCCGGATAGAGGACGCAGGGTGGGGAGTCAAATCTGGTCCTGATCCAGATCACGTATGCTGATACGGCGATCGCATTTTACTGCGGCGTGAAAGGAGCCTAAGTGTTTTGTACAATGGAATGAAATGGACAAAATACATCAAAAAGCAACAAATAACAAAGTGAAAGTGATTGTTGGAGGAGGCGGGACAGTGACCGCAACTCATAGCAGACCAGAGACGACGTGGATTCGCACCCACGCGCACGGAAACACGCAGAACTCCGACTCGTCTCCACCGTGGACCTCCGGGTTCGACTTAAATAAGCGCGGCAGGTCTTAAGATTCATAAAACCTCTCCATCTTCTTTGTCACTGTGGCTCCTCCCATCACGCTCCGCTGGACCACCTCCTTGGTGACGTGGCGCGTCACCATGCCGCTGGTCTCCGTGTGCTGCGTGGTCATCATCATCCCGTCTGTGATACAGGAAACAGCAGGAACGTCACGTTAAAGACCAAATCTGACGAAACATCTTGATGATGAGGAACCGTCGTCCTGATCTATGATCCCCACACCATCCTCACGCTAAGTGTGATGAAGAGTTATCTGTGTCTTTCCCTCCTCCATCATCAGGGCCAGGATTCCCCAGCAGCGTGTGTGTGTGTGTGTGTGTGTGTGTGTGTGTCCTTGGGATGCTCTGCCTGTGTCTCCTACCTGTGAATAAGGGCTCGTCGAACACGCCGTGGGAGACGTTGGTCCGTGTGCTGACCTCGGTGGGCAGGTGGAAGACGTCCCTCCTCGTCATTGATTGGTTCTTGTACTGAGACAAAGCGCCTGCATGGAGGGAGGAGGACAAGGTGGTGAGGAAATCGCAACGCGATGCCGCAGGAGATGAACGGCCGAAGCTGTTTTCACCCGTTTGTTCCTGACGGAGTGAGACGCTCGCCGTTCATCACGCCCGCCTGTCGTGTGGTGTGATGAATATTTCCAGGTCGACTCTCTTACCTCCGTCCTGTGACTCGATGGTGATGATGCCCTCTCTCTCAGGACCGAAGCCCTGAGTGGTCCTGGCCTGGACTTTAAACTTGTAGGGGACGTTCTCGGTCAGGTTTGGGACGGTCAGACTGGTCTCCGTGCTGTCCCCGTTCACCTGGAAGGAGCGCACGTCTCCTGCAGAGACAACACATTGTCACGACAAACACACTTGTTGTGACACGTGACGTTTTTGACTGGACGTCTCCGTCTGTCAATCTGTCTCTTCTCTTCCTGTCAGTCCCGTGGTGGACAGGGACAGTCTCATGTCTTTTTCTGTCTGCAGTCCAGTCTTGACTTTTCTCACACGAGACACAAAAAATGATCAAAGAAAAGCGAAAGTGCTGCTTTAAGACAGGATCCCTGTCCCTAAAAGACTCACCTCCACCGTGCAGCTGCTCACAGGTGACCACGTAGCCCAGGATGTCTCCGTTTGGTTTGCGCGGTTTCTCCCAGCTGAGCTGCAGGGCGTCGGGGCTCAGGGCTGTGAAGACCAGGGGGCCCGGAGCGCTCGGAGTACTCAGCGTGAACGGAGAACCTGCGGTCGCCAAAAAGAGGGAGGAGTCAAACGACGGAAAAAGGACCGCTGCGCTTTAACACAGACACGAGCTGCGTGACGACGTACCCGGCATGGGGCTCAGGGGACTCTTGGGGTCCACAGCGGACTCTATGGTGATGACCCCCTCTCTCTCTGGACCCCAGCCCTCCTGGCTCTGAGCCTTCACCTTGAACAGGTAGGAGTGGTTGGGCAGCAGGTCCTGAATGATGACCGAGTTCTCTGCTGGGTTGGTCACGTTGATGCGTCTCACCTCGCCTAAAGGACAGGGCAGGACAGGAGGGACAGATTGGACCTTGAGCACAAAACCAGGACATTCGTGGGCTTTATTCGGGACCTGAGGTTGAGTTCTGCGACGCGCTCTGTGGTCACTGATGGACCACGTTTACGTTTACGTTTACCTCCATATACATGTTACTGGTAGTAAAAGGAACAAAGTGCGAACAGGCGTTTGTCATGGTCTCGAGGCCCGTGTGGACGTGAGGACTGATATATAACATCAGCAGCCCTCTGTTACTGTAAACACACGAAAACATCAACAGATTCATCCAGAATTCCTCCCGATGGGAAGAAACATTTGATGGTGCCGTGTAGCGGTCCAGACCTGAAAGGGTTAAAACACGGTCGAGTCCAGCTGAGTGTTTTTACCTCCGTTGAGCAGCTGATATTGGACGCAGTAGCCCACGATGTCTTTCTCACAGTGGGGTTCCTGCCAGCTGACCTTGAGAGCGGTGGGACCCAGAGCGGAGAACACCAGTCTGCTGGGGGTGTCTGGGACCCCGGGGCTGAGTCTGGTATCTGATGCGGGGCGTGCAGTAAATGAGAGACAGAAACACCGATTTATTCTTCATCGTTCCAGAGTCAGACTAGACAAGAACTCAGGCAGACTAGAGGCTCCTGCTGGCCGTGTGGCGGTTCGAGCCGCACGTATCAACCTAACAACGATGACGTGATTCTGTTGGTGTACATGGACGTGGTCTTGGTGTACTCCAGTCAGCCAAGCAAAAAAACCAAAGCCCCGAGTACAGACGGACAGGCGACAGGAAGCGCCGACACGCCCGTCAATTTCCTCTTTTCTAATCACGAAGGATGAAACGCACCGTGAGGTGATGTCATAAGAGTGCTTTCATGCCTGACTCACCCTGGAGCACCCTGTCCAGATTAAACAGGGCATCGTTGATGTCTGACGAGGGGGTCCTGGCCCGGGACCCCTGAGACAGGCCGTAGCCGAAAGGGCTTTGAGAGCTGCTCCCAGTCCCGATGTAACCAAAACCACCTGAGGGCGCGTCGAGCAGGACGGCAGAGTGCAGCGAGAAGAAGGAGTCGGAAAAAGGGGGCAGCAGAAAGTTCAGACGAGGGGAGAGAGGGAGAAAAAGCCAATCAGCAGAGCAACAGCCCAAAAAACCTGCTGACAGACGCCCAAGCCTGCAGTTCGTAGGTACAGTATCATGTTCCCCAAATGAAATCGCTTAACCCCCTTTGACCTTCGCCTCGGACCGAGTCCAAACTAAGACCTACCCAGATCTGGGAACTTGCTGGATCCGTCTCCCATGACGATGGAGTCGCGGATGTGTTCGTCGGTGTAACCTCTGTTCTCGGAGCGCTTCCTCATCACCACTTCCTTGCTGTAGACTCCTCCCATCATATCGCCTCCGATTATGTCCTGTCTATGAGTGAATGAGTCTCCTGGAAGAAGACAGAAGGATAACGATGGGTGACTGGATATGTACCCCCTTCTCCCCCGTCCTTCCCCAGGCTGCCTCGTGCTACAACAAACTCTGACCGTCAACTTATCAGATCCAACTCACAGATGATGTCGTGACAGAGTAACTAGAAAAAATGGAGGAAAGTTGACTCGTGTGGGTCCCTGAGGATCCGTCCCTGTTCCAGTCCACCTTAGACGCCCATGAACAATCTGAACACATAGCTAGGTAACATTTATTCATCTTGGATGAATGCAAACGAAAGCTTGCGTTCGCTCGTTTTACAACTATCTTGATCATAACAATGATTCAAACTACATTGAAATATTTTGCACGGAATAACATTTTGTCATATTCTGACTAAATCCAGACATTTTCAGCCGAAACTTATTGTCAATCTGAGCAGTTCCTACAGTTTAGAAATTAAGATTTAATTAGAAAGAATGAAAATGATTGATCCCCACGCAGGACAGAAAGAGGAGGACATGGAGGAGGACATGGAGACTACACACAGGAAGGAGGGGAGGACGACCTGGAGGACGACCTGGGATTCAAACCCACGACCTTCTTGCTGTGAGGCAGCAGCGCTAACCACCACGCCACCGTGCCGTGATGTTGATGTTCCACAGCTGACTCAGAGTTTGACAAATATTGTGTCTTTGTCCAGAAGAATGAGTGACTTCTGGTTGGACAGAGTCCAAATATGTGGACACGGTGAACCTATGGCGTGTCCTCCATCTCATTTGTGGACCTCTCACCTGGTCCGGTCAGGTAGGTTGTTTCCACGGTGGTCATGGAGCCTCCGGCACCTCGGTAGTTTGAGCCCAGAGTGGACATGGGGGAGGACGACGTTGACAGATTTCGTGACGCTGAACCTCGTGGGTAAAGGAAATTTTGCTCCCACTTCCCGTTCATGGCGTGATCTGTAAAACACAACAGGAGCCAGAGTTAGAACCACGACAGGGATCGGGACAGAGGAGAACTTTCATCAGCGCAAATACAAGCTGCAAGAAAGGGCGGCGTCCTCGAACCTGCACACAGAGGTACCCACTACGTCTACAGCCACGCAGTCACTAAGCCTTGACAAACACCACACAAGCTGCCTCCAGGGGGCCGAGGGAGGAGCGCCAGGGGCAGGCGCCGGGAAAAGCCTGCTGATCATCAACTGTGGGTGGTGCAGTTGATGTCAGTGCCCCTCTGTGGATGGTGGAGGACCAGGAACAGATGGCATAGGACTCAGGACAGATGGGACAAGTACAAACGGGATAAGGAGCAAGCGGACAAGGAGTCAAGCCCATACTATTCTGGAAAGAACCAAATCATGGTCTTGACGGGCACCCGATCGGCCGTGCACAGTAGCTGGCATGCGGTCTGTCTATCTGCTTGTTCTTCACCTGGCGGGTGCGTTTGAGGGTGCTGGGCCTCGTCTGTGCTTGTCTCTGTGTCTGTGCTGAAGCGCCGGTTGGGGATGACATCCACTGACTTTTTCCAGGACACCTTACGGAGATCCAGGTCAGATCCCAGCAACTTGACAAATTTCCAACCTTGCGATCGCGGCCATATGTGGAGAACAAGCAGGTGGAGGACAGGTTTGTAGGCAGGATGGATCAGTTCTTGTTTTAGATCTCTGGCACCCAACTAGGACCTCGTTGGTACTCCAGATCAAACAGGGATTACATAAAGGAAACTGGGTTGGCTCATTGAAACCTAAATCCTCTTTTAAGCACGGCGCAAACTCAGCAGTATCTTCAAGGCAAAACAACAACAAAACCTGAACACAGAAACGGAACGAGGGACAGCGGAAGGACCCGGGCCGGTCCTGCGGTTTGTCCTGGTAAAGCATTCTAACTGCTGATATCTTTTGCCTCAGACGCAGGCCCACCGGATGGAGGACAAGTGACAAAGACGGAGAGTGACCCCGGTCCTGGGCGTCACGGATCCTCATCACGCTCATTAATGTCGATCTTACAAACGGGGAAGAGAATGAACGTGGGGCTCTTGGGCAGCCTGTCCGCTCCCTCTCCTTCTAACGGAGCACACACACACACGCACACACCGTGCACCAAACACTTTGGCCCGGAGAACAAAGCAGAACATCTGGGCATCTTCGGAACGTGGAATAATTGGATCCGTCTCGCAGTTCTAAGTCCCGGTGTGGAGGTCTGGTACCCACGAGGCTCAAGTCCAGAGCCGTGGTCAAAAGTAACAAAGTAAGAACATGAGTACACACGTTTGGGTCTTTCCCCAAACGTTCTACATTCTGGACCGATATTTTTGACACCCACACAAACAGTTTCTCCCAATCCTACGTGGGCCAAATTTGGACTTATGCCAGAACCGTGTCCCATTAAGGACAAAGCTGGACAATTCATAGCTTTGTCTCCAACCAGCTTCACAAAACGGACAAGAGACACAATGTTTGTCCTAAAATGAGAAAAAATTAAAGGCACACTCAGAGGGGCCACAATTCACTCAGACCCAGACCTCCATTACAAGGACCTCCACATCCCCGAGGATCAAGATACTGTGGAGGGCTGGACAGGAACCCCAGGACCACAATGAGAGCCGCAGGAATACTTTGACCGTCAATACCCGAGTTATCATCCATAAAAATACTTTTGATACTTAAATCAAACGAACGGCTCAGTTTTACTTGGAAACGAGTCATTTTAAAATGAGATATTTGTACTTTTACTCGAGTAGTTCAAGGCATCAAAATATCAGCGTAGTAGTTTCTGCTCTGCACGAGCCGCCGGTGCTGTTGGCTGTGGGTACGTACCGTCCCCAGACACGCTGGGCGTCTTGGATCCTCCGGGAGACTTCAGCACCTCGCTGCTGTACATCAGGAAGCTGTCGTACTCGTCTCCCGCCTCGTTGTCGATGATCGGGACGTCGGGAATGATGGGAACTAGGCGAGGAAACCAAAAAACACGTTGACATACGCGGCACAAAAGTTATTACGAAGCAAACCTTTCCACCCAGTCTGCCGGCCCCAAACTCAGACTGTCCTCGGTCCTCCGTCCTTAATCCCTACAGGGTTAACGACCCGTCACAGATTATGACACGTCAAACTGAAACACTCGTGAAATATTCGCGATTTCTAAAAATGGTGATTTCGACCGGAAGTCAAATTGAATGTGTAAGACACAGACACGTGGATGTAGACCTGAAGAATCCAGCAGTGAGATCTGGGCCCCCTGTCTCCGGCCTGGTCCGCCCCCGGAGGCTGATTTTTGTTGTCTTACGGTTTGTTTTGGAGTGTTTCAGTCCCGCCTTTAGGGTGTAAATGTCGTGGTTCTGAACCGTCTCGGCCGGACTTACTGGACAGAGGTCTGGCCGGCTGCGATGCCAGGTTGATGGTGGCGTCTCTGAAGGGGCCCCAGCCCACGCTGTTCTTGGCGCGGACCTTGTACTGGTAGGTTTGGCCGTTCTGGAGGTTCTCGATGAGCAGCATTCGTTTCTTCGGGTTGTCGATCTTCACCTTCTTGGCTGCGCCCACGGGCTCTGGACCAACAGAACCAAGAGGTTTAACAGCTGAGCGGCGTCCGCGTCACGTTTGTGTTCTGGAACGTTAGTCGGTCGCTTACTCATTACGTCATCGATGGGCGTGTAGATGACCTCGTAAGCCGTGATGACGCCATTGGTTTCTGCGGGCTCCGCCCAGCTGACCTGAGTGACAGTTGGACTGATGACGTTGAAGGCCAGGCGACCGGGCTCACCAGGCACTGCAGGCAAACAGGGGAGGGAAAAGAAGTTCAAGTTCTGTATTTGTTTCCTGCAGAGTCCTGTCACGCCCCCTGGTGGAGGGCACGTGGAAAGGACTGTAGCTACAAAACACAACAAAACGGGACACGGGAGCTCGACGTGTCTACGTTTACATTTCAGTGGAACAAACCGATGAATCTCCGAGAGTCTGAACACGTACAAAAACAAAAAGGACGGTAAAAACAAACACTCCCGTTATCCCGAGCACGGCTAACGTCTCAGCGAGGACCGTGGCCGATGTCTAATGTCTGAACATTTCACCATGAAGTGTTACATTTTTTGCAGGTTTGCTGTTTTATGTAATAGTAAAAGACTGAAAGTCTAACGGAGCTCCTTAGAACAAGATTTACGCAGGAAGATTCCAAGCGCGTTTGGCGTCGACGATGTCGTTGAACGTATTTACCGTCCTCCAGGGTTTGACAGGGGACGATGTCTGTATCGTTGCCGTCTCCGAGAGCGTTGTAAGCACACACACGTGTCTCGTAGTCGCAGTACGGGTACAGGTTTGTCAGGTCAGCTTGTGGAGTCTTCACGTCTAGAATCTTGGCGTCTTTCTCTGGGTCCCCGTAGATCCAGTACTTCACCTGGAGGGACAGACAAACACGTACGTAAACAAACACAGAGGCCGTTTGAAATGAGAGTCACCCATGTTAAGGTTCCGGTGGATGTACCTTGTACCCCAGGGGGTTTCCAGGTGGTGGGTCCCAGTTGAGATGAATGCTTCTGGGTCCGGTCGCCTTGGCCTTAGGATATGCCGGAGCGAGAAGACGACCACCGGGGGAGGTGCTTTTCTGGTTGATAAATCCCATATTCTGCATCTGGGCCGAGGTGGGAGACCTTGGACCTGCAGGAGTTGAAGTAGGACGATGATGAGGAGACAAATATCACGCAAACAAATCCAGATTTCGGCCAAATGGAAGTGCTGCTGCCTGACCTCCGTCGGTGACGTTGACCAGCGTGGTCTTCCTCTCGCCAACGGAGGTATTGGGACTTGGGTCAAACAGCTCCAGCTGGAAGGTCTCCGGCTGGATGGGGCCTGGATGGTCCCCTGGGTTGATCACTATGTTCTTCTCCGACTCTCCGGGACCAAACTTGAGAGGACCGGAGAGATCGAACCTCTGGGCCTTCTTGGTGCGCCACTTCACCGTGGCGGGGCTGTCCTGGTTACGGGTGCGGACCACGGGGATGGTGTAGGTTGGATCAGATGTGGTGAAGTTCTGAGTGCCCTTCTTGAACATCACGACACTGGGCTCTAAGATGATGGACAGAGGGAGAAGAAGAAGAGGGGGAAGCTTAGCAATCACAGCTTTGGTTGGCGTCGGCGCCGACCCGGTTAGTGCCGCGGCGTCCGTTCACCTGGCTGGTCGGCGATGGTGACGGTGGTCCTGGGGTAGCGGCCCAGTTTGGCGCCCTGCCGTGGGTTACTGAGTTCCATGACAAACTGCTTGACCTGTTTCTCGTCCAGGAGGCCGTCTCTCTCCCCCAACTCCAGCAAATGAACAGGAACTATTTTCTGGGTCTCACCCGGAGCGTAAGTCAGGTCTCCTTCCACCGTCAAATAGTCCTGAAATACAGAAACACGTGAGAGAACCCAGTCTTGAATCCAGATCCCAGTAATGTCCGAGAGAATACAGCCTCATTCAAGATGGAACTACTTCGTCAAATGCTGCAGTTTTGCTGCTTCAGCATTTTAGGCCTTTGCCAAAGTACCGCCGCCACTCGGACCGGGCTGGAAAAACCCTGCCGAGTCCTCGTCCCTGTCCTCGAAGACCTGCCACGCATGATGAGCCTACGGGAGTTTAGAAGACACGACACATCGCTGCATTCCAGACGCAGAGAAAGACAAGAATTCTATTCAAAAAAGTTTAATAAAGAAAAAAGGTTCTTTCCTTAAACACAAACGTTTGTCGTGATGTTGTTGTGTTGTGTTGTGTTGTGTTGTGTTGTGTTGTGTTGTGTTGTGCGATGAAGACTTTGTGATGAAGTGAGATTTGTTCTCCAGAAGTAACATCTCGTGCCAACTGAGCCGTTTTGGACAAACTTAAAGTGACCGCCTGTCTTCTAGGCGTTAGTGGGCGTGGCCTAAACGAACTTACAAAAACGATCCCGAGGAATCGAATGAAAAAAGACTCTCGATTGTGCAAAGTCTGGTTCACGAGTTCCTGGTTGTGGATTTGACAGGTGGAATGATGTTTTCCACGTACAGACATTGGAACGATTTGGGCTAACATGGTACGAGGAGAGAGAGAGAGAGAAAAAAGGTTTTGGGAAAAATTCTAAATGCCTGAATGGGTGAAGGGCAGGAGGGGAATAAACCAGTTTGTTGTTTACAATCTCGTTGGATTTTAAGAGTTTAAACCCAAAAGAATAAAGAATAAAAGAGGACACTCTGAGGTCCATCCTGGATCTAAGTTCACGCTCACCTTTTTGTCCTTGGCCGTGAGGTCTCGTGAGCGGTACGTGACCTGAGTGCGTCCGTCCTCCACGATCTCTCTGCTGACGGGGATGTTGGCCACCCCGTCCTGCCTGCTGTAGGTGTAGGCTGGCTGGAGGAAGGAGAACACGCTGGTGGCTGGGAACCACAGAGAGAGATGGGAACCTTTAGAACAGTGCAGGAGAAGTGACGGAGGGACGCGGTGCGGTCCCCCGAACGTCAGGCGGAGTCAAAGTGTTCCAGGTCTGATCTGGACCTCCTCACCGTGCTCTTTGATGATGGTGATGTTGACGAATCGTTTTCCGATCTCGGCGATGCCCAGCGGCACGTCCAAAGCCTCCACCTTCAACTGCTTCTTGTCATCGTCCTCGTCCTTGACGAAGAGCGGCACGTGGACGTCGAGGTGCTCCACGCCTTCCTGAAACTCCACCGCTCCGGCAGCCTCTGCACAGACCACGACCAGAAGAGACATTTCACCTTCAAGAGACGCAACGTTTTCATCGTCCCGTACGTCCGCTCATCCAGCGACCGGACGGGTAAAGTTCCACCTACAGAGAAACGGGACTCTGTCTTTCTGTCCTCTGGAGCTCACAGAAAGTTCAGGACACGAAGCCCTGAGTGGAACGTGAAGCCTTGGAGATACTGACAAGATAAGAAGGATTCACAGAGAATAACACCAATGAAAAGAGCAGAAACATCTGTCAAACTTCACCTCTGTCTGTGGCCACAGTGTAGTAGCCCGGCAACACTCTGAGGTCACGGAAGCTTCCGGATTGGACGTTTTTCTCAGTGAGTTTGACAATATCTGGGTAGCTGGAGCGAGGGGCGGAGAGGACGGTGTCCACGATGGTGTGGTCCTGCCTGGAGAGACATCGGGGTGTCGGCATTCAGAGGAGAACAGTGAAGTCATGAGAGCGGGTCAAATGTTATCAGGCCTCCAAGATGAGGGTCAAAGTCTCACTAAGTCCCTCAAATATGACTTTCCAGTTTACAAACAAGGCGTGATAAGTTCTGCTTAATGTTCACGGAACATGTTGTATATTTACGAAATGAAACGGGCAGATCGGAGTCAGTGACCCACACAAACGCATAATTAGTGTCAGTGGAAAAGGGGGCCGGGCCCCCGATGACCTCACTCTGGAGTACAGGGACCCTGCGGTAGTAACGTTACCTTTTTCCAGCATTTCTTTGTAGTCTGCAAGAACAAAAATGAACAGCGATGAGTGAGATCACACACTGGACTTTGATTGGGTGTTCAACATATGGCGATAAAGGTCCACGCAGCACAGAATGTGACGGGACACGTGAGGGACTTTACCTGAATGAGGTCTTCTGAACTTTCTGGGCTCCTGGAATCTGCTTGTACACTTCATTAAGCTGCAGACACAAAAACAAAGACTTGGTAGGAGTCGCAGGGCCCCCCGTACACTCGACCAACAGACCCACCGCACGCACAAACTCACGTTATCGGCCACTTCTTTGCGGAGCATCTCGGACTCTCTGGACTCGGGTTGAGACAGGGGGTCAGCGAACACCCTGTTCAGACGGAGGGAGACGGGGAACTGGACTACGAACGGAGAAATGGAGAAGGTTAATATCGGCGTTTACTTTTCTGCGATCCAAAAACACCACGGAAGACGTTTTGTCACTCACTGGTCTCTTTGGGGTTGGGCTGGACCTGGGGGTGACTCGGTCTTCGGTGGACGTTGTCCGTTACTTTCCAGCGAACCACGTCGGTGCTCTTGGGCGGGCCCGTCCTCACCATGGTCGTGTCCAGATGGTCTGAGGTGAGCAAAGACTGGCGGAGCAGATACTCGTCCTCCTTGAAGCCGACCACACGACCTGGATTACAACGTAAAACCCTTCATCAGCTGTGTCTCACTTCAGAGGACACCGTCTCTGCCCCACGTTCTTCCAACCAAACGTTGGACTTTCTCCAACATATCTGAGGGTCCTTCAAACGACGTGTCGGTGAAACGAGACGCAGCTAACGTCCACACGGACCCTGTAACACCCACGATCTAACACACGAGAGACGCTGACTAAAGCTCGTCTTACCTTTCTTACAGCAAGGCAGCAGGGCAAGACAGGCCTGTACGGAGACAGAAGGACAGAGGACGTTACAGCAGTCCCAACGTGAGCGCTGGGAGAACACTGACAGTCAGAGCGTTCGCTTTGTGTGTTTGGACCTTGAAACAGGCGCAGTATTTCCAGCAGCAGAGCAGCAGGAGGCCCAGCAGCAACAGGAGGAACAGGAGGAGCGGGAGGAGCCACAGGTAACTGACAGGAGGACAATCTGAAGGGACGGACCACCACAACATCCATCAACAGATAGAGGGCCCGTGAAATGTCACAACAGGGATGTGATATGAACGTCTTAGTAACTTGAGAGAGAACGTAATAGTTTGGAGTCCAGCTGTAGTTCTCCTGACCAGCACCGGGTGGCAGTGTGACGAAACCAGCAGGTCTCCGCTGAGCTAAAAGGAAATGAGGCGACCGTACCGCCTTCTTTTCTTTTATTAAAGCAACGTGACAGTCGCACGTTGAGCGTGCTGACAGAAGGCTATAAAGTATTAAAAAGTTATTATTAGTCTTTATGTTTATGTCTGTGATGGACTCAGCTCACCTTTTTTCTTCAGCACCTCCACCGCCTGTCCTTTGGCATCTTCATCCACCGTGTAGTAGTACGTACAGTCATCGTCCTCATCACGGAAACTGCAAGAATCCACCACCTCCTCCTCTGGAAACGTGCACGTAAATGTCGGTTGAGAAACGTGAGGCTCGTTTTGAGCTCCTTGAGGTGTGTGTGTGCTCCGTGTTTGAGCTCTTACTCTTTTTGAGTTCGTCCACCATGGTGATTTTGAAATAACACTTGTCACACTCCTCCTTTTCTTTCTTCTCTCCCGTCTTCCAGGCCTGGCACTGGACACAGGCCCTCTTCGCTTCACAGGCACCTAACTGAGCCTGAAGACGACACACACACACACACACACACACACACACACACACGTCATTCAACAACTGACATCACACTGGATACATTATAGAACATCAAGTTTAAAGTTATTGACATAGATAACAGTGTCGTTTACGTATGTGATGACTGTTATTAACCAAACACACACACGCGCACACACACACACTGTTCATTTACTGTGAGTGTGATCATGTCATCGTTGGGAACAGAATCTCTGAGAAATGATGTAAATCTGACATTCTACTTTTTCACATAATCACAGACAACACGAGGCACGGGTGGAAGCAGAGAGGATCACGACACGCAGACGAGGAAACACACACGCGTGTTCTTGGGGAACGTCCGCTCACCTGGAAGTTGGCCTTACAGTTTGGAGTTTGTATGGCAGCGTCGTGACACTGACAGCGTCCGCACACACAACTTCCCCGGCCGCCACAGAGAACCTGCAGCGGTAAAGAGACGGTGAAGAAAATGACACACACAGCAACGGAACGGAAACGGAAGTAGAGAACGTTCCTGTCCTCACCCCTTTCCTGTCCAAACAGGTCTGGTTGCTTAGGGCACAATCACAGGCGGGGCCCTGCCAGCCCTCCGTGCAGACGCAGCGACCCATAACACACGAGCCACGATCTGAGGAGGCAAAAGACATGAAGAGGAGAGCGGTGAGGACGGGTGGGGGCACGGGGACCGAGTCACCGCGGTTCAAGGTGGTCCAAAGTTGTTGCGTGCAGGTCTCAAATCAACTTCAAAGTTGGAGGTTCAGGTCCGACTGAAGGTGGGGGTCCTGAGTCCAGACCCACAGCAGCCAGACTATTAGGACTGCGTACGGACGGATTTGGATTTGTGTGGACACTGTTTGTGATGTCGCACAACTTTAGCAGCAGTGGGACACGAGTGAACCCGAGAGAACCTTCTGACTTTTGGAGACAGGAGCGGTGGAGGACGGGAGGACAAAGATCATACAAACAGCTGGTTTTGGTCCAGACTACTTTATAAATGTAACCGTGTCTAACACACGATGAGCCAAATATATCACATCAGGGCCAAATACCTGCAGAATGTCCTCACTAAAGGACGTCAGGGACATCAGGACATGATGTAAAATCACTGCGAGGTGGCAGCAGAGACAATCGTACCGTTGCACAGGAAGCCTCCGGATCGCGGGCACTGGGTCTTGTCGTGCTGGCAGTACTGTCCCTCGAACTGATTCGGATTGTAGCACACGCACATTCCACAGGCCAAGCAGTCCCCGCGGCCCGAACACGGCTCCGCCATATTCGGACCCGTGCACATACGGGTATCCTGAGCCGCGGTGCTGGCCGAGCAGTTGCAGAACGCGCCCTGCCTGAAGACGAGCACGGAACCGATGGAGGGGAGAAAAGAGAGAGAGATTCGATTGGAGGCGGAGTCTGTGTGGTTCATAAGCTGCTATTGGTGTCACGGCCCCGGTAAAACACCACGCCCATTTTCTCACCAGCCGTCGTAACACTGACACTTCCCACATACGAGATTTCCGTTGCCGTGACATCTGGCTGCATTTTTCAGGGGTCTCTGTGGTACGTTGACAAAAAGGGAACAAACGTGTCAGGAGGCACAAACCCACCATGTGTGTGAGTATGTGTGTGTGTGTGTGTGTGTGTGTGCGTGCGTCTACCTGATCACAGTCACACGTTGGACAGAGCACTGAGACGTTGAGTTTGAGGGCGGCGTTGAAGGTTGTTGGTTTGACTCTCAGTGTTCCGTCTCTGTCTTTGTCCGGCTGCTCACAGACCGGACCGCTGGTCTTCCTCAGGGCCCTGAGATGCATCTTGAATTTTCCCTGGAAACACGTGCGCGTTAGAGAATGCGGGCTTGAGGAGTGTCTGACGTAGGTAGGTAAGGTAATGTTCCGTGTCATCACGTTTCCTTCCCCGTTTGAGATCTTACACAGACCCCCCGTCTAGTGCCCGCATCCCGAGTGACCAGTAGGGGTCACCGGCGTAGCCACGAGGATCTGTGAGCGTCCCTCCCACGAACACAGACGACAGCAGAGTGACTCTGGTGTATTTTACCACCACGTGTCCATCTGTACATGTGTTATTTATTTCAAGGAGCTATTTAAGATCATTCACGGAGGGATAGAAAGATTTTGATGACATTTTGTGTTTTGAAGTGCATCGTGAGCCGAGGAACACTGTAGTGGGTCTGGGGTGCTGTGGGATCATAGTTTGGAAGTTATTACATTTTGAAACATTATTTTCCGGCCATAGACGACCGTTCATTCTACAGGACCCTCTGACCCGAGCGTGTTACTCACTGAGTCCTGATCAGAGTGGATCTAGATTTCTCGGTCAAATCCGGGTCCTAGCAGGGCTCCCACTGAGGTCATGTTAAGGTGGCTCTGATTCAGTGACATACAAAGTGTGACCGGATGGGACGGAGAGATAGTTCAGGTCACTGTGAGGAGGAGTCCGAGGTTAACGAGACAGATCAGAAACATCAAAGGGGAAATGGAAAAATGGAAGTTTTAGCTATTTCAACCACTTCAAAAAATGTACGGCCTTGGTGGGGGTATGGACTCCCTCCGTTAAATTCAGGGGGTCGTCACTGCGGGCACTAGTGGCTTTGGAAAACCCCGGTGAACCCCGACCCCTCCCGACTGTGTTTGTTTGGCGTTCCGTCTCTTACGATCGCTCCTGGCTTGAAATCAAAAGCTCCGTATTTTGCGACACTTCCTTCGGTAGACAGGAACTCGGCCTCGAACGTCTTGGGCATGTCCTCCGCTCGGACGCTCATCTGGGACTGGATGTTCTGAAAGGACACGAGCGAAGACCTCAGAATCTTCCGCCTGTAACCGTTCGTCGGTCGACCTGAGCGTACGAGGTTTTACCTTAAAGGCGATCCTCATGACGTCCAGGATGTTTCCGGAGTCTTCCTCCAGCCGGCCCACCTGGGCGATGGGGAAGTACGTGTGGAGTTTCTACGGACGGAACAGAACAGAACAAAGTCCATGGAACCAAATCCCATCCAGGATGTAAACACCACCAGAAGAATTAAATGACCTCCAGGACAAGACAGAGAAAAAACCCAGAAACCGTCTGAGACGAAGCCTCGGCAGAACGGAGCGTCAATTCAGACCCGACCGACGAGCTGCGTCTCTTAAAGATGGCGTTTGTCCCTCGCCGTAACCCAAAATACTCAACAACAAAAGACGTGCGTCACAGCCCTCGGCCTTCTGGGACCCGTGAAGCCCTCTGCGATAAGCACGCCGCATAAACAAATAAAAACGCAGTACAGTTCAGCCCTGACCTCCTTTCCTGTAAGGCGGAGCTGACTCAGAGCTAACTCGGAGCTAACTCGGAGCTGACTCGGAGCTAACTCGGAGCTAACTCAGAGCTAACTCAGAGCACGTCAGCGACCTGCTGCGGTTTTGTCAGACCGCCTGCGCGTCCACCAACCTCGTAGAAGGAGAAGGAGTGCTCGGTGACGGCGAAGATGGGGATGATGTTGTTTTTGCCGAGCACGCGGACCAGCGTGGGCACCGACGGGTAATCCTGCTTGGTGTCCTCCGTGTACGAGCCGTTCCTGTCGAGGTGGCAGGACTCGTCGTTGCGTTTCAGGATTCCCGACAACACGTTGGCGCCGTCCGTCTCGTAGTGGAACGCCGACTCGGTGGAGAAAACCAGGAGATGAGTGCTGTTGTTACGCCAGCCGATCTTCTCCTGGAGGAGGAAAAAAGACATCGAGGCCTCGAACGTTATTCATGACATTTAAACGACACGTTCACCAACAGGAGAGCGACAAAAGACGTATGGGGACATGAGGGGTGGACGTGGACGTGGACGTGGACGTGGACGTGGAGGTCCTCAGTCCATCGTCTGATGTTGACTTGACTCCAAGAGTTTACCAACGTCACCTGACGTCCTGCCGCCTCGGGCCTGATCTGTTTGCGTGTTTCCACTCTGACTACGTTCATCTTCTCGCCGTTGACTCAGACCAGGAGAGTCTGAGTCCAGAGGGACTCTGTCCACGTCCAGTTTGTGGCCTTTCTGCGTGACCACATCGAGTGACGATGTTGGCGCGTTACTCCACCGAAGCTCACCGACGTCGGTGGTATCGTGTGTAAATGTGCTGCGTGACACGGAGCCCGAGTTGTTCCTGACCTTACAGACTGCAGCCTGCAGCATGGCGTCAAAGCCTCCTTCGGGGGCGTCCAGGTTTCCGGAGATCCTTTCCTTCTGCAGCTCCTGGTTGAAGAAACTCAAGTTGCTGGTCAGCTGGATGACGTTCTGGAAGGAGAACGGACTGTCGCTGTTGGGCCACGGTTCGAGGAGTCTGACGGGGCGAACAGAGGACAAAACAATGAGCGGAGACACACAGCGTATCTGTCTCATACCGGGTCCGTGTCAGTCCAAATCTTACTTGGCCGGTCTCATGTCAGTCTGGGGCTCGATGACTTTGTCCACGAACTTTCCAAAGCCGATGGTGAAGTCGTCCGACAGGTCGGTCACCAACTTAGCTGAAGGAAACACATGAGCAGAGTGGACATGAGGCCAAGTCCTCCTGAAGCAGCAAAGGGGCCCTCGCTTTTGTTTTCTTGTCGAAAGATTCCAAATATATCAGCATGCATTCTGGGTAAATGACGCCCAACACGTTCCCAGAATAGTTCAAGGAAAATGAAAGATTGCGTAGCTTCAAAAGGTAAGAGTTACTGTTCTAGGACGTCTGGGGGCCTTTTCAGTCGGGACGCAGCCATCTCTCTGAGGTACCGATCAAAACCACCGCACCGGGACCCCCCGGAGGAGGTGGGCTGGGTCCGGTCAAAAACAAACTCTGAAGCGGTTCATTTGTGATCCGACCTCGATCCGACCCGGCTGCACGTCAGCCTGAACGGCTCCGACTTTTACAGGACGCGTTCTTGAAGTGTATCGATAATCATATTCGTTCGTCGCGCTAAAGACGATCAGCTGGTAAACAGCTGATCGCTGTGTCATCTCCAGAGGTTCAGCATCCTGCCCTGGAGGCAAGCGTGAGAGCCACATGTTGGACGTGGTCTAAAATCTGCTCTGTCATGCCAGAATAGATTCCTCTGGATCTGTTTGGGTTGGAGGCGGCCCACCTGGGACCAGTCCGGAGTCTTAAATCACTGGACCCGGTTTTACCAATACCTCACATCGTGTCTCATCACCCCACAGACAACACGCCACCCTCTGAAGCCACTCACCCAGCTCCTTGCCCATCCTCTTCAGGTTGTTCAGGTCGTCAATCATGGAGTTGGAGAAGTCCATGAGAATGTAGAGATCCAGGGGGCCTCTGGCCGGAGCGAAGACCTCCATGTCCACCAGCTTCTCCTCCCCCGGCAGTAAGGTCATCCTCATCTGCTGTGGAAACACCTGAGACTTCTGCAGGTTGACGTTGATCTGTTGTCTCTGAAGGTGTGACGACAGGAACAGTTAGCACAGATAACACAAACTATAGATAACAGCAGAGTCGACGGAATGCTGTTCATGCCACTGGGATCGGTCGGTCGGTGACATAGTTCAACGGTCGTTACTGAGATCACATCTGACCGACCGATCGGACATGACACATGACACGAGGGTGAACTAGTCTACATCATGAAGGAACCTCCTCTGGACTCTTTACCAACGTTGTCACTCAAAAGAGAGGGAGGCCCCGCCTACCTGTTCACTAGAATTACCTTCCAACTCTAATCTGATAAGAAAACGCACAAACTAAAAACCAAAAGGTCAACATGAACATAAACATCAACATCAACATCAACACCAACATCAACATCCCAAAGGAGTCCCTGGCACTCCGACTGGACTGACCCTGATACTGGTCCGTGTTGGGGTTCATCCCTTCCTTAGGACAACACAAGTGTCTGAACGATGAGGACAGGAAGTGAGGAAGACTTACTTTTATTATTTCCATGCTGCTCCGCGCCATAATTACGGCAGAAGCGGTGCAGCCGTGGGCGATGATGTTTTCGTAGAAGTCGCAGCGTGGGCCGCTGAAGGTCTGAGAGGGCAAAGGTCATTAGTGCACCGTTCTTCACAAGACAAACATTTCTTCAACAAAACACTTCAGTCAGTTGTTACTTTCTATGAATTTCATTTATGTTTCCCACATCCGGCCGTTCGAGGAGAGAATCTCCTTTTTTTGGGGTGTTTTTGATAGTCTGAAGTCTCTCTCATATTATTCATAAATAAACTGGACTTGACTTTGTGTTTCTTGGTGAACTTTGTTCCGTGTGTTCGTCTGAACACGAGGCTCAAACAGCACGTTAGGCAGGAAGGAGATTCATTTGGTCTCCGTGTACGTGATGACAGAGGAAACAGACAATAAGAACAGGAACACATCAAAGGCCTGCTGGACGTCTGACCTTCGACCTTCCACCCGACCCTCCAGTCTTAATATAAACAAAGGACAGATGACGGACAGATTCGATACAGAATGATCACGTTTACGCATTAAAATACATCAGGGGGGCTGAGAGGGGCGTGATTTAAGGCTCCCTGAGAACCTCGCACCAAACCTCTCCGTGCGACTTCAGTTTCATCTTCATCATCATCATCATCATCAGTAACAGCAGGAAGTAACCCTCGTGATGTCATAAACGTTTCTTTCTGCAAACTGGGCGATAACGGCGTGAACACAGACCAGAGCCGGAGCGCCCGGATCAACGCCGCACCGTGTAAATGCCACCAAACCACAGCCGACGGCGTGAAGGTGGGTGGAGCGAAGAGATACGCCAGGTCACACGGAAACGAAACTCTCGCCAAACCTCAAAACAACGGCGGAGAGTTGGTACCATTTGTGGACCCCCCCACCCCGAGCCCAGTTCCCCCGGGAGAGATGAGCACGGCGGATGCTGTTCAGGTGAGCTCAGATGGACACGCTGTCTCCATGGAGACTGATGGGAGACAGCGGACTGTGGACCTTGAGAGGGGCGTCCACGTTCTCCCCACTCAGTCTCTGTTTGTGGTTTCTGGAGCCCAGCTGTTGCGGAGATCGGTTCAGGTTTTCCACGTCGTTGCAGGGAAACGCTGACAGTGCAGATTGTAAGATTGGAGTGAATTTGCCTCCTAGTGTCCTCAGTGTCCTCAGTGTCCTCAGTGTCCTCAGCGGTTTAAGTTGTCTTGCCATGACCAGGAATCAGAATTTGATGTGCGGCAGGACATTACTGTTATAATTTATCGTCCAGTACAAAGATAAAGTGTCCCCTCCCCCCGTGGGACGGCTCCAGTAGCAGAGGGACAGGATGTTTCGGTCTCTTACCTCGTCAGGACAGTAGACGCAGTCGTGCCCAGACTGCAGGCACTTGGAGCAGGTCCCCATCTTGGAGGCCTGGCAGTAGTTTTCTGTTTCAGGAAGAGTCCGAACAGAGACAACATCAAAACGGAGCGGAGACAACCCGACCGTGTACATGAACCCCTAAAGGTCCAGGGTCTCCCTGGACCAGACCCACAACCTGCTCCATAACACGGACTTCATTTCAGACTGAAACGCTTCGATTATAAAGGAATTTAGACAATCAGTTCTCCTCTTCATCGATATACCTACGCAGTTTAGGAGGAGGAGGAGAAGAAGGAGGAGGAGGAGGAGGAGAGGAGGAGAGGAAGGAGGAGGAGGAGTAGGAGGAGAAGGAGAAGAAGGAGGAGGAGGAGGAGGAGAAGGAGAAGAAGAAGGGGGAGGAGGAGGAGGAGGAGGAGAAGAATCGGGGCTTTCGTCTTTATTTGGTCATTTTCTGTATTATTATTATTATGGAAATGAAATGAGTCTGCTGCACTGAACCCATCCAGGGTTCAGGGTCTCACTCACAAACAGCAGGAGGTGGGGAGAGGTCTGAGTGCTCAGACACGCCCTCACTGAAGGCTTCTCAACATGAGAGCAGCATGGCTGCTTGGTCCAAGGCCTTGAATTAAGGTTCTTTTCTTTGTCCATGTTCAATATGAACTCTGTTTCAATCGTTTGTGGTTAATCACAGACACAAGAATCAGAACCAAACCGCTCTTAACCAGCCTAAAGTCTTAGAACGAATTAAGAAGTGGAGGATCACTGGGACTCGTCTGATTAGAGGAAGACTGAAGACCTAAAAACTGATAGAAAATAAATACATTGATAAAACACACGAATGACATCAAAGTGTGGTCGTCCTCACCTTCAGCATGACAGCAGATCAGCAGAACGGAGAGAAGACCGAGTCCTACGGAGAGATGAAACGTCCACCTCCCCATCGCCTTCCTGCAACAGACGGAGGGGGGAGAGAGAGAGACAGACAGTGAGAGAGGGGGAGAGACAGAGGGAGAGAGGGGGAGAGGGAGAGAGAGAGAGAGAGAGAGAAAGAGGGAGAGAGAGACAGACAGTGAGAGAGGGGGAGAGAGAGAGAGTTCCCGCTCAGTCGTTGTGTAAATGTTTTGGCTTCTGGCCGCGGTTGTTTCTTTGTTTGTTTGTTTCTTTGTTTGTTTGTTTCACACAAACAAAGATCACATTATTCAGAAGGTCCAAGATTCTGGATTAAGGCTTCAGACTCTTCGGGGCCGTGGGTTTGAATCCCACTGAGTACTTTGTACATGTTTGATACATAACATAATGACAATAAAGTTGAACTGAATGATAAAGAATACAGACGCGTCAACATTGTGATGTCACATGTTTCTCCTCGTCAATCATTTGATTATTAACGTGATTATCGCACGGGGCAACAACAGAGATAAGTCAGTCAGTGAATGAAGTCCCTGAGGTCAACAGAGGTCAACAGAGGTCAACGTACAGGACCTAACGAAGGGTTCATTGGCAGAAACACCAGAATGGAGGACGAGCAGTAAGGTCAAAATAATACAAGGAAAAAAAGGTAAAAAATATCAAGAAACAAAATCATAATAAAATGAAACAAAGTTAAAAACCTTTTCAGAACAAAAACTGAATATTGGGAGAAAAAAAGCTAAAATATTCTACGAATAAATTCATCATATTGTGAGAAATGCTGTGAACTTGCTGCTGTTCATCTTGGACCTCGTCCTCGTCCTAAAGGGACAGAGTG
>OMNV01026658.1:0-14673 GCA_900303265.1 Brotula barbata | reverse complement strand
GATAGATAGATGGATGGATGGATGGATGGATGGATGGATGGATGGATAGATAGATAGATAGATAGATAGATAGATAGATAGATAGATAGATAGATAGATAGATAGATAGATAGATAGATAGATAGATAGATAGATAGATAGATAGATAGATAGATAGATAGATAGATAGATAGAAGGATAGATAGATAGATAGATAGATAGATAGATAGATAGATAGATAGATAGATAGAAAGCTTAACAACATGGTAACAAAGATGGAGAAGAACTCTGTTATAATCTACTGTACACACTGATAAAAGAGATGCCAGTGTTCAGCTGTTTCTCAGGTTAATGTCAGAATGACATCGTTACAGTGGCCTCGCTTGTCGCTATTTTCATTCATTGAAAGTGTAAATACACATCATGTGGGAAAAAATAAATTCCCCTGTCACGAAAGGAATTAATCACAGCTTTCAAAAGCCAAAGTTTGACATTGAAAGGGAACAGCAGAAACTAAGGGCACAGAGGTTAGCGCGTGAATACATGAATGAATACGCAGATTGAATTTCCCAACTCTTGCAAATTGTTTGACTTCTGTGTGGGCTTTCCATTTTGAAAAGTTTTCCCAAACAATGACCTAATCTTACGCAAACTGCAGTCAAAGCTTTTCTCGCTCTAATATAACGGCCGTTTTAGCAGTGTACTGTCTTTGTGCTGTACAGATTTGAGGCAAGAATGGACAGATTGAGCTGTCGGAGGTCAAACGAGCTGCTTTTTCAAACGGCACACCAATCGTTCACACCAAACAGTGTCAGCGGAGATTGGGACATTTCAAATGTTGGATTTCTCCATTTGAATGATTCATCGATGCACCATTATTTTGTTTGTGTAAGTATCTGTACATATATCAACTTTTTTATGAAATGGTTGAGTTGGAGCATTAGCCAGCAGACATAACATCGGTTATGCTGAATTCATAACAAAAAACAACAACAACAATGATTTAAATGCATAGATGCACTGTGACTTTAGAACAAACAAGAAACTCAGCACCGTGTCATGTGATATTGTGATGTAGGTGAAAATTCTGCATTAAAAGCATTTCATGTGTTTTGATTTCAGGTTATCGTCATCCTTCAGTTTTTGATAATTGATTCTGACGGCTAATGACACATTAAAGTCACAATGACTCTGTGCTATCGCCAAAGTTATACAATGCACATCAAATTAAAACATCTCGTTATAGCCACCGGCTCTTATTTCAACTATTATTCATTTTCTTTTATTTTATCTTTCATTGTGCTTTATGCATCTAATTTGCATGCAAACGGGAGAGCAAACAAAAGCAGAGTGGGGGGGTGGAAACAGAGGAAATGGCAATGAGTGCTCACCTGCACTGTGCACTGTTTTATTTATGAAGGCTCTGCCAGGCACGATGGAGACAAATTACCTTTTAACAATGTGAAATAGAATTTTGTTTACAAGGCTACGCTTCCCCTTGCTTTTTCAAATGAGCTTTTTCACAGCCTCCTCATTTGTATCTCACAGCATTATCGTCTCAATCTTTCAAAACCAATCAGTCTCAGGAAAAGATGAGGAAAAAAACGAATAAATCATGTCTGATCATAAAACAAGTCATTAGGTGTATTTATGAATGCGCCCCACATCAGCCACCAGCCACAGCTGCAACCTGTCCCCACCCTTCAGTTTAGTCCTTTCAGGGGCGTAGTACGTTTTTATTTAAGGCCTAATGCAGGCTGTAGTATGGTACAATGCTCTCTGTAAAAGGCTGCACTCGGTGAGATATGGGAAATGTTTACACTTGAACCAAAACTGTATCATTGTATCACAGAGCTGCTGCGAACAACAATTTCCGAGCCGGGAATGCATTTCGGAGATTATCAGCTTTTGCCACTAAGGCTGACCAAGCAAAGCCTTAAGTCTTTGTCAGATATAGCAAGGAGTTTTGGCCAGCAAATTTGGCATATGTCGTGTCATCTTTCATAGCCCACTTTGTGTCATTGGTTTTGTGTAGTGCCTGACATTTCCCCTTTTTCTCTCCCAGATTTCATTATTTGCCTTGTATCTTAGTGTTCCCCCTAGTATGCAGGAAAATAATGATTCTGCGATAATACGGTGGTGCTACTTATCTGCTACGTAGAAATTCTGATGGTTATGTTTCATGAGTGAGCAATAATTTATCACATACATTTTCAACCAAGCTTTATGTTTGCATTCCGTATTATTATATATTATATTATATATCATATTATTTTTTACTGTTATTGTTATCATTTGTCATTGTTATTGTTGTTTTTATGATAAGCTACTGGATGACTGGAATTTCCTTCAGGATTAATAAAGTGTCTATCTATCTATCTATCTATCTATCTATCTATCTATCTATCTATCTATCTATCTATCATCCATCATCATCTTTCTTCTCTCCGTCCATCCATCCATCCATCATCATCATCATCCATCATCCATCCATCCATCTCATCATCCATCCATCATCTATCTCATCTATCTATCTATCTATCTATCTATCTATCTATCTATCTATCTATCTATCTATCTATCTATCCATCATCCATCCATCCATCCATCCATCCATCTATATATCTATGACTGTGGGCTGTATGTAATGCTGCCGATTTAAAAAATGTCAGTGAAAACTGGCTGTGAAATGGTAATTTGTGTCAATAAACCTGGCCAGGAGCAACAATTTTGGTTAAACTACTCCATGACGCTTCAAAACAGTCATACAGACATAAATGTGACCATGTAGCATGCAGGTTACGCCATTTTAAGGCGTATTGGACAGCATCTGTATGTTAACCAGACGATAGCAAAATAGTTGGATCATCTTCGAGTGACTATCCTTAGTTACTTACTATCCTCCTTGGTATCCTTAGTTAGTTATTTATCTTCTCAAGACTCGCATCAAACAGAAGTAGAATTAGAGAGGACTATCTATGCAAAATGCTTCTGTCGTGGCACGGTGATATCAATCGTTGACGTGGCAACGTCAGGAGCAGACATCCATATGCATACAGCCACCAGTTCAGACGGTAATTTGCCATATCCGGGTTCCTTCCCTCCTTTTAGTTATCTTGATGGGGTAAAGGAGTGGCAGTCATTCTTATAAGCACCTCTCTCCATTACTACATTTCCGTGCGTTTAGCTGGGCCTTTCTCTTTATGTGGCTCTTAATCCTTAAGAGGAAGATTGCGCGTGTATCGTCTATTGTGCAAATCAGGTCCCAGGCCCTGAGAAGACCTGTGAGTCATCCATGTGTGTATAGACTCTACCCGTGATGTCGTGTCGGTTCTGTTCACCGTCAAACCACTCCGTCAACCTGATGTGTTGTTGTTGTGTCGTTGTTCGGTCGTGTGACATCTCGCTGCAATTCCACACAAAATCGAACATGTTCAACGCAAAGTTTTCATTTCAAATCAATCTTAAACGACTTCATATGCAGAACTTGCACCTGCCTCCAGTAAACAAGACTAGTCTGAATTTTTGGCCTCATACATATCAGATCTGTGCCAAGCAAATCATTGTAAATCAATGTCCTGCTCCTTCAGCACAGATTAGATCTGCTGGGCCTCTGGGAAACCTGGATTAAAGATAACGACATTACGCCCAAAATTAAGCCTCTTCTCCCTGTTACATTATGTTTTTGCCGGGACGTAATTCCAAGAAAGGCGTTGGTGTAGGCTTTATTTTGAAACAGCCTTACCACCCGTAGCAGTCGTAGCACAGTTTTATCCTCCTTTGAATCAGTACTGCTTCGCCCAGCGGGTTCTGTTAATTTGCTTTCCTCACGATCTGGGAAATGACCCTACATTCATATTGCCATTGTTTACCGCTCTCCTGACTCTTATTCTAATTTCTTAAATGAATTTTCTACATTTATTGCAGACTTGGTAACCCATGCTGACATAATCATAATTTTAGGTGACTTTAATATTCATTTTGACATAAAAACTGAACCCATTACAAAGGCCTTTATTTGCCTTTATTGACTCAGTAGGTGTCTGGCAGTGTGTTCACGTTCCGACCCACAGAAGTGGTCACACACTAGACCTCGTCCTGGTGTGTGGTCCCAGTGTGAGCAATTTTAATATTTCCCCTACATTGCCCAAATTATCTGATCACTCCTTTATCTTCCTCCAAACTTAAGTAAGTGCCGTAATTACAATTAAGTCTCCACTTTGTTCTCTCAGTCATTCTGACACAGTGTCCTTGGATACGATTACCACGGTAACTGCCTCTTCTGAACTCAAGGCTTACGTGTGAGATCCTCTGCCAGCTACACCCTTGAAAGAGCTTGGCTCAACTAATCCTCATTGACATAAGCGCAGCATCCGGCACCATTGATAACCATATATTACTCGATCGCTTTGAAAACGATCAGCTGGCTCTCTCCTGGTTTAGATCCTCGTCTCTGCTGCCAACGGTTGCATAACAACACCAGCAGAAGTTGTTCTTTTTAATTCCACTAACTTTTGCTTTTATACTCTCACCTAACGCAGAGGCACAGCCTGGTGGCGGAAGCTGTGCAACACATTCACCAACATTATTAGGATCCTGAAAACATGTTAGATGGGTACATCGTGGACTAAAACATTAGCTGCCAAGAAATTAAGTTTTAATTAACCTGTTGTGTGAATAAAATTTAATTGTTCCCAAACAACTGCGGGTTCCCTGATAACCAAAACAAACAGCTCACAGTGGGAAATTCTATTTGTAAAAAATAAAATAAACAAATAATTATTATCAAAATATATTATAAAATAAAAAAGTACATTAAACTGCTAATTTTATTTATGATTTTCAATATAAAATTTGGTGAAATGATTTCAGCAGGAGTATCAGTGCTTTTTGAGTATTTTCATCTAATTTTAACAATACTGCAGTAATACCATTAACTGTGAAGCCAGGAACGTATCAAAACAGGATCCATACATTTCATTGGGTCACACATGGGTGACATGGATAACGTGGTCATGTGTCCACCGGATGACTGCACTGTACCTCATGTGTATTAGCAGGCTGTGAGGGGGCGAGGAGGGAGAGAGAAGAGGAGGGGCGGGTGAGTGAGTGAATTTTTATATTTATATCAAAGTAAATTTTGAATTTCTTTGTAATTCATTTATCTTACATGCAGTTCCTATTGTACACCAAATCGAGGAGAGGGGATCTCTCTTTGAATTGTCCCGCCAGAGGTTTCTTCCTTTGCTTTTTTGTCATGGTAGGGTTTTTTGTGGAGTTTTTCCTTTGGCCTGGGTCAGGAACTGTTTGTTGTGATGTGGGCCTATAAAGCCCTTTGAGACTTTGTATGTGATATTGGAGAGAACTAATTAATAGAACATGCGCTAGCTTGTCCACATCAGTTGCTCACGCAGCCTCGGAAAAAAAGATGATCTGTGTAACATTCCAAATGTGTGTTCGCGAGCTGCAGCATCAGAATAATCTCCTTTTTTGGCCTCTCTATGAATTAACATGTGGGTACATGACTCCACTGAGAACTACTGTCAGTCAGCAGATATATTTGACGAACACTCATCCAAATATTCACCCATCCAGTAATTCAAATTTAATCTGAAACACTATAGGTGGCAAAATCATCCACAGAATATGATATTTCCACTGAATCACATGATTTAGTCCAATATAAAACGTGTCACTTATAGTGAAAAGCTCACAGACCAGACATCCAACAACCCAATTCTGCAGGTATTTTCAGCCTTCAGCCATTTTGGAGACACTGGGCGACAAAATTGTCAATCATGATTGGAATTATAGTCCAGTAGGATCCAGCCTATGCCGGTTTTGTGCTGTTTCATACAGCTCACGTTAACAAACTCACGTTACATTTTTACCTCTCGCCTCCTTGAACTGCCACTGCCACAGAAATACTTTGGTACCTCATATAAGTGAGGAATTACATATATTAAGTCACACGTGGGAGTGCGATCTTCTTCTTTTATATAGAATTCAGCTACCCTACCCACATAACCAAATGCCCATCCGAACACAGCATCCTATTAAAGCTACAGCCCAGCATCCGTCTGTAACATTAACAGTCAGCGTCTCAGTGGAATTCAGAGATCAAATCTTGGGAAATGTAATCGTATTGTAAAGAAAGTTAATGGTTATTAAACACTTATTACACATAGAGAGCCCTTTGAAAGACAGAAAAGGGGAGAAATACAGGATGGATTCTGGTCTAGACTTCAACTTGCTACTCCTTCAAATGTGTACGATTGTGCCAAAAATTCGATCAACACTCATTTCATTGCAGTTTCCTCTTTCATTATAAACCACCGCAAATAGACTTTGTGTAAATTAAAAAAGATGAAATGAGGATTTTCACAAGACAAATAATATTATTATGTTTTCTGAAATAATTTGGAATTTTTACTAATTTCTGCCAAAAACGACAGACATTGCAGATTTGCATGCAGTCAGCAGCATCTCCCTCAATTATTAAACATCCCGTGAGAATGATACCCCCAAACTCCACACGGCTGAGAACCCAGAGGTGCCGAGCAAAAATTGCCTAAAGAAAATTGATATTTTGTGTAGTATGTTCCTGTCAACGCATGAGTACACCTGCAGCCCAGGTGTCATCATACCAGCCCCTCTAATTGCAGTGGTCTTTGTAGGAGAAATGAATGCTGTAAAAGAAAAAAAAAAAAAGCGTTATATTGTATATTTTTGTGTAATTTACCAAAAAGCTTCTTGATGATAGGTGCCGGGGTAAAATGGGCCACCATTCATTCTGGCTCTTTCTGTGCCTGACAGTAAGGAGGAGATAACATGTGGTTTCTTCACAACCACACGCTAATGTGCTCACTGTAGTGCTGCCAAACCTGCTGTGCTAGATACATCAAGACGGAGGAGGTAGCTGTAAACATTAGCCCTCCCCTTGAGCAAATGGAATAGTGCTGATGGACAAAATGAAAACCTAAAGACACAGCTTTCTTTTTCGTTGTGGTGCGTCAGCAGTCTGCGAGAGGTGACAGAGGTAAATTGGGGTCATCAAACCAGAGAGAATATTGCACTTTACTTTGTTACCCAAGCCGTCGTGATTGATGTGTTTGTTGACTGAGTGATCCTTTATCTATTTTTTGTCTGTCTCTCTTTCTTCCCCTTATATCTGTTTGCTTAGTAAAGCCTTTGTCAATCGCTCATTCCCCCCCCAACAAAACCGAACATTTGCTCTGCAATATTAACGAAAAATGAACTGTAATGTGGCAACAGATATTTGTTGGGACCATCTGGAGCAGGGCCATTAAAAGATTTGTTTATATTGTATTAAACAGTGCCAGCAGACACTGTTGCTCATTAAGCTAATAGAGTGTAACATTTGAAAGTTGAGCTGTTTCGTGGGATTTCTGCCTTTATGAACATTAAGTAGAGAGTGAAAACAGACGGGGGTGGAACAGAAACATACACTGATGTGCCAGACAGCATGAATATTACAACATAACACAGAGTGCCTTACACAGGCTGTCACCTCGCGTACAGATGTGATGCACTGTGGCAAAATCAGAGCGGCTGTGTGATTGCATCACAGTGTGAATATGCGGCAGCGTCAGCCTAACTTTGTGAATGCAGAAGCTGAGACACACACTAAGTGCTTAAATGAGGCTCTGGCTGAGGATAGATCTTGCTGTGTCTTTGCAGGGTTTTGCTACTGTTGCTAAGGAAATGCTTAATATGTTTTGCTTTCAAACGAACAGAAATGTCAGAGTTTTATCTTCCCTGCAGGTTTCACAATCCCGCCCCTTCAAGGAGAGGGCACAGAAAATAAATGAGTAGCCGGTCCGATGTTGTCTGTTAAAGGGAGCGTCGCTCTTTGAAACGAGTTGATTTTTTTTTAGCCTGTATGTCAATTAACTCATCCATTTTATCATTTCACACTTTTATATTAACCTCTCGTTTCTCTCCTTCCATGCCTCTGTCCCTCCTTATGAAAACTAAAAGCTACTACGACACTCTATGCAATATTTTCACCTGCATTGTTGACCAAGCATGTATAAATAATGCATTGCAAACTTTTTTTAGTGACACACACACACACACACACATACACACACAGAGGTGATACATTTCGCCCTTTTGCCTTCGTCTTCTTCTCTCCTCCTCCATCCTTTAGAGCTCCTCTGCCTTCAACCTTGTGCTGCAGTGTCGTCATTCTTTCAATGGAAACGTTAACGGGGAGGCACAATTCTCACTTTTGACCACCGGAGGGCGCAGTCTTTTCACACAGTCTCGCCTCCATCAAAGGATGAAACGTCTCCATCTCTCTCTGTAATCAGTCACCCACACATAAAAGCTGCAGATTGTATTCCTTGGCAAAATAATTGCCAAACTAAACAAAAAAGTCGGCTTAGGCAAAAGGATTGTGCTAAATAATAGAATTCTTAAATGATTAATTCTTGTTACATTCTTCAGAGTGCAATGTTGCAGCTTCTCAGTGAAAAGTGTGTCAGATGTGAATGTGTGGAGCATGCAACCAACAAACAACCAACTAATTTAGATAAAACACTGATACGTAGAGCTGTTAGATAGAACCTCATTACTATATGACACAATAACAAAACGCATGTTATGTAATCAGTCTGCATGCTGTGCGTGTGTGTGGAGGACGTGGGGGGGGGGAGGAGGGTGGCTCCCTCTCCCAAAATGGCAAAACCTTACAACACAGAAGCAACAATTTGTCTTTTTGGTAACTAAAAATCTTCAGGTTACACTTCATGCTAAGATTAAGATTTAAAACATGAGCCGTGATTTTGTTTGTTTTGTTTGTTTGCAATTTGAAGCAATCCAGACAGCAATACTGCTGAGTGAAAACGTTCACAGGATGTATATGAAGTAACACGTGTGCACTGTATGTATGTATCATCTTTGTACCATTAGCGACAAACAACCTTTTGTCTTTCCTCCCACAACACGCTGAGAGCTTCACCGTTTTTCTTCTACTCAGGCATAGCAATTAAGCCTTTCAACGTCTCTCATAGTTCATCTTAGCTGATACCGCATCTAACCTCTCTTGATCAAAGTGCAATCATTCCTTTAATTAGCCCCACAGGTGCAAAATGTTAGGAGATGGGGCAGATTTATTAAATGCATAATCCCCCCCACACACACACACACACAGGCATGCATTCACACACCCACACACTCTCCCCACTGTCTGGGCTCTGCTGTTTTGGAAATTAGAGCCTCTTGTGGAATTGTTTATCTGTGGAGCTTGTTAACGATTGCTGTCGTGCCACAGTACAGTGAGGTCAATATTGCGCCGAACGTGCCTTCCCCTTATCTTGTCCTAGCTGAGGGTGCTGTATTGATGAGATTTTGTCGTAATCCGTGTCGCACGCCTTCATTGATGTATGATCCGCGCAGGCTTTCGCTCGGACGATCGCATTTGTCATAATGATCTATCGGCCTACCGGCGTGACATTTGTGCGATGAGTTATTTGGCACATCATTTTTTAAGCTTCCATTGTCGACTCTTTACTCATTTATAATAAACTGTAACAGACAAAAGGGAGATTTACTCGTTATGGCTCATGCGCTAAAATTGTGAATGTGGGATTCAGGTTGGAGAGGCCTCTAAATCGGCTTGGAGACCAGGAGTAAATGGCGTAGAAGATGAAGATTTCATTCATATCACAGGTCCTCGGTCTTCGTAATGGGTAGAGACTAACTACTTTGAATGCACCGGCGGATACACAATGAATATATCATACAGGCTTATAAAAATGAGTAGCAAAGATCAATATTCTACCACGTTTATGTTCCTTTCAGCATAATGTCTCCTACTCAAATTGGTTTCAAGACATTGATTACATAGTACTACATACCCAGGCATTATAGCGGCAAGTGTTTTTTTCCCCTTGTTTAAAAGCAGTTGTGGTAATTATAAGATGATCATAATAAAAAAAAAGAGAAAAAAAACTTCAAAAAATGAAAATATAGAAGTTTATGATAAGTATGACAGGGGGCTATTTTTCATGTTTGTCACGTGGGAAATGAATAGATTAGCACAGAGACGATTGAAACACAGTGAACATGAACTCAAACTTAATGGCAGCACCGCCTGAGTCGCGTTATAATTGGATTATGATACTGCAGCCTGACTGGTAGCGACCGACAACGTGCTGCTGCCATTAGTGAGTGACGTCTCTTCAGATTAGGCCTGAGCGATTAATCCCTCTTACACTGACGCTGCAATGTAATACAATGCAATTTGCAAATAGCGAAAGCTGACCTTTCATTTCTTTTTAAGAGAGCTTTTTAAAGCTACGCGTTCGTTACAGTCAATAAAAGGATCGCCAACACGTGGAGGCAGGAAGAAAGGAAAGAAAAGCAAAATGGAAGTTTACATGTTGACGGTACCCACTGTTCAGGTGGTGTTATTGATTATTTCTAGTGAGCACAGAAGGGAAAGGACTTAATAAAAAACCCCCCCAAAAAAACACATTTTGCATCTCAATATTGGTCTAAAATATCACAAAGACGTTATTTTTTTCCCTAATCATTCAGCAGTGTGAAAATCTTGATCTGCACAACAGATTGCTGGGCTGGTCTAATAAAAAGTTCCCCTCTGAGAATTCATTATATTCTTGCAGTCTTGAAGCTCAGTTTGTTTGCAAGGACATTTATTTCAACACATTCTCATTTATATTAGTGTTCCATCATTCTGCCTCGCATTTAGCAATGAACCAAGCGTACATCAGAGGATAAGAACGAGAAGACGAGAAGGGTCATCCTCCCTCCGGCGGACGCAAAGTGAAATAAACTTCCCACTTCTACCCAGTTGCGTTTTTGTTTTTCCTTTATTTCCGGGGTGAACGCAAAATGAAATAAGATTCCTAGTCAGCGTACAGGCGGAGAATGGAGACGAATTCACAGCTATGCAGATTCCACAGTATAACACATGCTATAACATCGCTTATTACCACGGCAGTCACGTTCTCAATACGGCAAACAATCAAACAGTTCGTTTCTGTGGCAGGCAGACAGACTTGCACAACGACGAGGATAAATTGACTTTGGAAGAAGCCGTGCCGTCTTTTAATGCTCGGAAAATTGCTGTAGCCGCTTAATGTGGTTTGAATTTTTCATTCTTTAATTTTCTTCTTCGTATTAGCGCCAACCGGCTCTTCAAGCCTTCATTACACTGTATATCACTTTTGTTTATCGTGATTACTGAACGTTCCATCTCGGCTGCAACCTCTCACTTGTGTGCCTGTGTGTGTGTGTGTGTGTGTGTGTCAGTAATTAGCCTCAGGGACCACAATCTAAACCACACACATTGACACATAAAGTGTGTTTTGTGGTGTTTAGAGTGTGAATTGTGCTGTTGTCCGTGGGGATGGGTACCTGAAATCTGTCTTAAATGATCGGTAAGCATTTTCACAATGCTTGCGTTTATTTTTTTCCTGCAGCCTACCTTTTCCCAGCTGGTCCCTAATGATGACATTATCGTGGTCGAAAGTGTTGGGTTTCTTTTTCTCAAAAACGTTGGCAGCAGTGAGTGAGTGAGTGAGGGGGAGAGAGAGCGAGAGAGAGCGATTTAAAGATGAATTCATTACCGACGATGTGGTGTGTGCATCATCTATATATCCGTACTCGCCTGCCCTCCCTCCACCCTGCGGAGAAGTATCGATAAAAATCGCTATTGATAAGCGGCACTGTGCAGCATAGTCCCGACGGTACCCATCCCTGGTCCTCCATCATGTCATTTAGACTTACAAACACATTCAAAGCGAATCACAGATCACTGATTTTGTCCACAGTATTGTCAGGCATTTGAAGTTGAGTCTTTTGTATCCTCATTAACTGCTCTGCTGTGTATTCCTTGGCAGGGTAGTTAGGCTGTACCTGTTGCTTAGCAACAGAGGAAAGTGACCCCTCCCACTCCTCTTCTGGTGTGTTAAGCAATGCGAGGCTAGTCTAGAGAGGAACAAAATCATAAACAATTAAAATAACATTTGAAGGCCAAAACTCAGATGAAAGAGAACAAGAGACAGCATGTTGAACTAAAAATGAATTGTGTGTGTGTGTGTGTGTGTGTGTGTGCTCCTCCTTTAAAATCTTTCGCTGTAGTCTGTATCATCTGAAGATCTACAATATCGAGACCTTGTCATCCTGACACCTGAGGTCTGTCAGAGACCAAACAAAGGCAAAGGCAACATTTACAGCAGAAACCTGACCAATCAAATCATTTTATTACGTTTTATAAATCCAGTCTGGACCCTCAAATAATCCTGTATGCAAAACACACACAGTATTACAGATGTGTCAACCTCCAGAGAGACAAAAAGACAGGGGAGGCAGGTTGTCTCTTTTCCAGACTCTTTTGCCTATCCATCTGACTGACTGTCTCTCTCTCTCTCTCTCTCTCTCTCTCTCTGTCTCCATGCATCCATCTATCTCTCGTACTCTTCCTCTGCCAGAGCTGACACCCGCTGGCTGAGTACCAGTGATACCAACTAATAAATCCTGAAAAGTTCTTGCCGGAGCCGATATTAATGCCCGGCTACCTGGCAGGCCAACCTGTGAGAGTGTTTCAATAAAGCAGTCTACCCCGGGCTTCTTATTTACCGACCACAGACAAGCAGATTAAAGCCTGGCAGAGTTTTTGTCCTTTGTTCACAGCTTTGAGGTTAATTACCAGTCTGCGCCTCGGGCTCAGCCTCGGGCCCGCTACAATTAAACGCGCTACTCTCACCTGATTTTTTTTTTTTTTTTTGTATTTTTTTTGTTGGACAGCTGTCGGACATCGAGCGGTGTCATAAATGCGTCTTATACGTTTCGTTGGTTTCTGTCAACACGGGTTAACAGGAGGATAAATCGTCCCGATGAAAACATCCATTCACATTCCAGCCTGTCCTCGCCTCCCCCCGTCCTTTTCTCTGTCTATTTGCTTTTGATAAAATCTCGCAGCGGAAGCTCTTCATCTCATTGTACATTCTCCGTGCGCCGCTGTAGGCCTCCTGGGTTTGCTGTTCCTGTGAATCTCTCATCGCGGACAACTCTTGAAGAGCTCCGTTGCAGAAGGCTGCGCGGCTTCGCTTCCCTTTCTTTAATTTGGCTTTTCTCCTTCCATCCCCTCTGTTTTCACGTCTGCCATCTTGGTGGAAAAAGCGAGTCTCAGAAGTTGGCCGATGAGCAGAAAAAAGGGCATCAATTATTTAACGCGAGGGGCGCAGGCGAGTTATCATAATTCAAGTTGTGTCAGCCGTCCCCCGAAGTTGCGGGGGCTCTCTCTCTCCTGCTTGTTTTTGTCGGCGGCTTGATTGTTCCCCTTTTATTTGTTCCAAATGCTCCTGCGAACGCGTTCAAAAGACATTTTCGCGTATACAAGAGATCATTGTGAATGTCATTCTGAGATCATTTTAGTTTGGATTACCACCGTGATAGTCTGACAATAGTAGTGTTGTACTGCTGCCAATACTCCCAATGAGCTGTCTAACCAGGCACAAAACAATTACTGAGCCGCTGACCTGAAGCTGATCCTGCACCGACTCTTAAATGAGCGCGCACTGTTGTTGTTTACGCGCAGCCACGGCCGGTTTATTTCTATGCCCGTCATCACTCTACGCCTTTGTCACCGTGATTCAATCAGTCATCGATCGAGACGCGATGGCGTCTGTTCAGATAATTACAGGGGTTTGCTTTGTTTGACACGTTTTGCTGGCAGATTGTATAAGGTTATAGGAAATGGCATTTGAATCTTAAAGGTCTCCGGTGCTGTGAGATTCAGCGCTTGCCATTTCCAGTTATATGTTCACATGTGCTTTCAGATCACACACACACACACGCAGGCAAACAAGCTGACCACCACCTTTGTCAGTAGTATGGGCTATCTCTCTCCACTGCATCTTCCGCCCCCCCCCCCATGCTGGGCTGTGCCTGCCTTACTCCCACTGCAGCAGGGGAGCCCAAGTTAATGCATCTGTTGACAAAGCTGGGGGCCCTTTAACCAAGCAGGTTACAGAAGTTTATATAAACCACCAGCAAGACTTGAGCCCCGGTTTATCGCCGTGGCATCTCAGTCATCCCTGTTTGAAGTATCCGTGCAGACAGCAGCTCCACAGTAAATCCCAAATCTAGGAAGCTTGGAGTGTTCAGTATTTGTTGACACTATGTCAGAGTTCATTCAGTTCTGGGATTCGTATTTGGTAACTTTTGTTATTTTGTGGTGATGAGAAAGAGAGAGAGAGAGAGAGAGAGAGAGAGAGGGGTAGGTAGATAGATAGATAGATAGATAGATAGATAGATAGATAGATAGATAGATAGATAGATGATAGATAGATAGATAGATGATAGATAGATAGATAGATGATAGATGGATGATAGATAGATGATAGATAGATAGATAGATGATAGATGATAGATGGATAGATGGATAGATAGATCGATAGATAGATAGATAGATAGATAGATAGATAGATAGATAGATAGATAGATAGATAGATAGATAGATAGATAGATAGATAGATAGATAGATAGATAGATAGATAGATAGATAGATAGATAGATAGATGATAGATAGATGATAGATAGATAGATAGATAGATAGATGATAGATAGATAGATAGATAGATAGATAGATAGATAGATAGATAGATAGAATCACGACTAATAGCAACATTTATGTAGTTA
>OMNV01026653.1:0-17327 GCA_900303265.1 Brotula barbata | reverse complement strand
GTGAGAGAGACTAAGAATAAGGCTTTCGAAAGAATTATAATTCATTTTAGGTCTTGGTTCGATTAATAAGCTAGAGTTGAAGATGGCTCTGACTCCACCTCCTCGGCCGGAGTCTCGAGGAATGTGAGTATTAATATGACTCGGAGGAGTGGATTCATTCAGGCTAACATAGTCTTCATGACTCAACCAGGTTTCAGTAAGACAAAATAGATCAATATGATCGTCTGATATAAGATCATTTATTAACACAGCTTTGGATGACAGAGATCTAATGTTTAGAAGTTCACATTTAATTCTTCTATTTTGTTGAATTACTGTAGCCGTGGTGTTAATTTTTATGAAGTTTTTATTTATAACTTTTTGCCTGTTTACTTTATGGTTCATTGATTTATGAGGCTGGGGGGCAGACCCAGTCTCTATGGGACTTTGGGTGGGTAACTGCTCTAATGGAAGCACAGAGAAGCGTGTAGGAGTATTCCTAAACAATACTGACTCATCACATACTGAAGACAAAGTGATAAAATGATAAAATGTTAACAAATGACAAAATTCCACAATGCACCAAAACTCATGGCTAATAGTAAGTTATCAGGACCTGACAGCTCTGCTGAGTTCTACAAACACTTTTAGAACGCTCTGGACAAGGGGTGTCAAATTTGTCTGGATTACAACACGAACCAGGCATGAACAAGAGAAGAGACATCAGATTATTTGAATTATATTTGTGGAATATTTTTTAACACTCCGCAAAGAGCAGAGATACTGAAAGCAAATAGCGATTTTCTGTGCTCAGGCTCAAATATAACTCAACTCAACTCAGCTCAGCTCAACTCCCAGTGGACAATTCAGGAATAGCGGTCTCTTTCACAGAGTAAGCCGGGATTTTTGGCTTCAGTTAATCATTTATTCACCGGGTAAGGATTTTGTACACATCACCAACGCCCACGATCACCACGATGCTTTACTTTGCACAGGGGCAGTAGGCAAGGACGTCCCCCATCTTTACTCGTCATCTTCATTGAACCACTCATTGAAACTGTCGAGAAGTAAAAACTGCCGGAACCAAACCAAACACACGACCATCTGGAACAGCCCCGTCTTCTTCATGAACAGAAAACCACCAAACTTCTAATCATGGATTACTCTCACACACCTACAACATATCTACCATAGCAACACTTGTCTCATTCACTCATTTGGTCCAGAGGTACAGCATTGGGGAAAATCACAATTTAGAATTTGTCCAAATCAAATCTTCTATTCAGCAATAACCAATACGGAATCATCTATCTTAGATCAGCTGCATGACTAAAAAACTACTATCCAAAATCTACAAAGTAATATCTCAACACTCAACTCAACAATATTGGTTCCTTCAAACAATTGGGAACAAGACCTACAGATCATCCCAGGGGCCAACATTTTCTCTACGTCCACTCACACAAACAAAGTCATACAACACCAGTTTATTCATTGAGAACACTACAGTTGGTAACCAACCACAGACGGCTGAATTCACGCCACATACACAATGATCTGTTCAAATTTTTAATCCAACATACTCTTTAAGACACGCAGGGGTTTTGCATATGTGCACCCAACAAACATACATAGTTCTCCCCGAGAAGTTCAAAAGTGATACAGTATATGTAAAATGTATACATCCAATTTTAAGATTGGTAAATTCTGATATATGAGAAGCAGGAGATCTTCAGAGCTTTAGACTGCTACGTGGCTACACAGAAAATGACAACTGCTCATGTCTTTTTCACTCAAAATGACCTTCACGTAGCTCCCTGAAGACAAACAATGACATCACTAAATTCCCTTTTCACAGCTTCTTTCAGAGATGTCACACACTGGCCAGTAGAGCGTTCTAGTCAGGGAAAAGTATGGGTGCAGTCCATTATAAACTTCACAGCAGTATGAGGTGGTCAGGTACTTGGAAAAAGAGCAAGAGGAGAACTTTTAGGGGATAAAAATTTTGTTTTGATATAACCAGCATGCCACCAAGACAGGCTCGAAATTCCTGATCTCTTCTCTGGTGCCCTCTCGTGGTCACTGTAACACTGTCATATAACTGCAGGTTGGAAACGGAATAGTCAGCGAGTATAAATAATCATTTTAATCTGATGAAAAACTTGCGAATCAATTCATCCATGACAATTATCCAGAATTTACATTTAATTCATTTTAGATTACTAAGTGCCTTGAAACTCATTAAACTCATTTTAAACACAGTTGGCATGGCTTGATATTTTCCCCAAATAACAATAAACCTGAATATTTACACAAATATTTGGTTTTTATAGTATTAACTATGTATTATGTGTATACACATTTTGTGTAAATTGGTTGTACAAATTATGCTGTTTAGAAGTGCAAACTTGACAAACATCAAATCAACAGATCCATGACTGTTTCTGAAGTGAATATTTAGACTTTAAGTAATAAAATTTAGCGGTCACTTACCAGTAATCCACAAATTGGTATGACTGCAAAGAAAAGCTAAGATTTTAAGACTTCTGACTACGAAACAAAAGAGAAGGCTGAAATAGAGTCTTTGCCTCCTTCCCTCGTGTTTCTTTCCTGCTGCTATCTGATCATTAGTTCTCCTCCTTATTCATTTATGCACAATCTGGCTTGAAAGTCAAACAAATGGCTGCTTTTCCCTTCGGAACGGCATGTTTATTAAAATGATGAAGGTGACGAAGACACAATAATGCCTCAGTCAAGGGACAGGGTTTCAATAGTTTTCAAATTGAAAAAAAATGTTTGTTTGTTCTTCTCAGAATAGCAGATAAAGATAAATATATACATACAGTATATATATATATATATATATATACAGTATATATAACACCGATACATTGCAACGTTTAATGAAAATACCTTGATGTATGATATTGGTTTTATTCGCAACACCAAAAATATGATTTAAAATGCAAACTGGATCACTGTAGGTGAACAAACACTGATATTCACACAAGACCACGGCTACACTCCACCTCATTTACTGTCAGCTCAGGTCAGTACTGATCACAATCTGTAGTGAGAATGAAGTGGACCAAATATGTGGGCAAATCCAAAATAACCAGCAAATGTGCAGCATGCTGGGCTTTATTTGCATCCAGAGCCACATTGAAGGAGGTAAGGAGGAGTTCACTTGGGTTACTGCCAGTGTATTGGTGAAATGGAGTGTACCCACTGCAACAAGAAGTTTGACAACTGATAGATTGATCTGCACTCAATTAAATTGATGAAGAAGATCTCATGATGTTCAGGTCATTTATGTGTAAACTAGATTAAAATATTAATCACATACCAGGTCCGTAGTCTGTAGCCATGTAAGATTGTACCTGTGATTGCCTCCAACAGTAACCCTGAGAAGTACAAAGCTGAAGCCGTGAAGCTGTCATTGTAAAACGCTGGTGTCACTCAGCCTCACGCTTATCTCTACGGCACATCCAGAGCAAAACCACCTATGTAACTCAAAAGGTACACTGGTAAAAAATACATTTAAGGCAGATGAACTTTCTGGGGTGTCAAAAAAAACAAAAACAAACTTGAAATGGCAGAGCTCAGGCATGTGATGACATCATACGTCAATCAATGATGAAGCACTAAAAACAACAAACAAATCAAAATAGTAGAAACTGAACGGATCACTCACCATCAGACACGCAGACGACATGTCCATGCACTAGAATTTTACAGGTTTACAAAAGTTGAGAATCGGTTAGTGCGTCACATTGTGTGTTAAGGGTTTTTTGTGTTTAATGTAACAACACCTTGCAAAGTACAAAACTAATTTGCCAAAACACAACCACTAAAAGCGTCAATATTCACAAAATATTTACGATGTTATAGCTTTTCATAATTTGCCCTGCTTTTAAAGAGATAATTTCAAGCCTGCTGTACAGCGACAGGATCTCTGGTGAGAGCCGTTCCGTAACCGTTATTAACCAAATCTCTGTCCAAACTATTTCATGAGACTTAAGTTTGTGAAGGAATCAATGTGTCTCATCCAAGCAACGCATGATGAATCATCAAACACAGCCAGCAAAAGAAACATTACTTACATATCTGCAATCCATGTTACATGCACAGCACACATAGGATTTCCATTTTGCAAGAGTCAAAACGATGACTATTGACTTGGAATTGATATTAATGTTATTCTGTGTGTGGGTGTTCTACTTTCTGATTGGTAAAAAATGTACTACTGAGTCACAATGGATGACGTCCTCCATCCTCATCGTATGTGATGATGATCAGACTTCTTCAAAGAAGGCCATCTGAGACATGTATGATGAGTTTCGCTGTAAGACACAAGTAAAGTGCATCTTGAGAGAAAAGCACAAGTGACAATGATACACTGTGGATGAATTTGTATTCATTATACAATTCAGATTACTGTGTACTCAAGCGTGGAACTGCCATCATGAAAGTCCGGTCCCTCAATATTTATAGTACGAGCGTTGTTTTATGGTTTACGTGTAATCACTTGACTGAAATATTTAGATTGAAGATGTTTCACAGTTCATCTGAGAGCAGGCCTTCAACATCATTTTAATTGGTAAAGCAACATTTACTTGAGAGTTTCTAACGAGCGAGAACACGTACCAAAGCCAGCCCGTGTCTTCACCTTTTTTGAACTATAATTGATATATTTCAGCTGATAGCCCAGGGTCTGGGGAGTTGCTACCTGTAAACATCAGTGACTAAGTAAGAATGGAGAACAAGATGACGTGACAAGATAATAGCAGAAGGGATTTGAAGAAAAAAAAAGATCTTCATAGTTTCCTCTTCAGTTTTAACTCGACTTGTCAAGATTCTGATCATTATTAAAGATTGCCATGACTTAAATTCCAGAGTTTTCCAGAATTTGCCTGACTGTAGAATCTAGACCTGAAATATGCTGAAAAAAAGAAAAATCTCATGCAAATATTTAAATTTTCATGTGGTTGAGTATAAATTGTACCTAATGTGCCCATGTATGACAGTGGGTTAACTAGTACAGAGAGTTATCCCCAACAAGGGGATAAATGACATGACCTTTGCCCCGCCTAGTTAGAGCACATGAAGCCTTTCAGATGAACAGAAAAATGTCTTTGACCTACACATTTCAGTCCAGTTTGTTCTTACAACCTTGATAACTGACAATCAAGTTATAATCATGTATACAAATGTATGTCCTTTTTTAACGTACATTGCTGTGAGATAAGTAAGGGGGGTCCTGGGTGTATCCCCTCGCCTCACTGCGGACGCTGTACAGGCCGGCCTGATGCTGCTGCTCCTCCAGCTTCAGAGACTCGATCTCAGACTTAAGCTCTTTCAGCTGGTCCTGCAGGTGTTTGCTCTTCTCCATGTACTCCAGCCTTGGACACAGAGTGCAGGTAAATAGATTAAAATGCAAGTAAATAGGAAAAAGGAGCAGTTCTATCATTTCAAAGCACCAGCTCACCTCTCTCGCTCGATCTCCATGGACAGCCTTTTCATGTCAGAGTCTTTGAAGTCAAGGCGTGTGGATGCAGATTCATAGGCAAAGTCACTGGCTTCAGGAGGAGCGGGGGGAGTTGAGTAGGCCGCTATAAGCTGGAAATAAGGAAAGAAAAAAATGCCAAAATTTGTTTTCTCAACCCAGAAATACTCCTTTTTTGACACATCATATCATCATCATTTCAATCATATTGCTACTTCAAAGTTCTTCTTTCAAATGACTATTTGACTAAACAAACAATGCTATGGTGCTCACTCAAAGCCTGTTTTGGAATAATTCATTGATTTATTTGCGGTTTAGTGTTCTCGTCTCCTCACTGTGGACCCACCACCCGCAGTGAGAGTATGAAGGGTCTGGTGTGCAGCCAAAAGGGCGGCAGACAAGGGCGTAGGCCAACACGGATGGATACTCGGTCATGGAACTTTATTCTAGGAACGTGGAATGTCACCTCACTGGTGGGGAACGAGCCTGAGCTGGGGTGGGATTTTGAGAAATACCTTCTAGATATAGCTGGACTCATCTCCACACACAGTATGGGCTCTGGAACCAAACTACTGGAGAGGGGCTGGACTCTCTCCTTCTCTGGAGTTGCTCAGGGTGAGAGGCGCCCAGTGGGGGAGTACTCACAAGTCCCAGGCTGAGTGCTATAATTTTGGAGTTCTCCAGGGTGAACGAGGGGGTTCCCTCCATGCGACTGAATGTTGCAGGGAGGACTGTGACTGAAGTTTGTGCTTATGCACCAAATCGCATTTCAGAGAACCCAGACTTCTTGGGTGGGGTCCTAGATGGGTCCCCAACTGGGACTCCATTGTTTTGCTGGTTGACTTCAATGCTCACCTTGGCAACGATGGGGAGACCTGGAGGGGAGTGATAGGGAGGGACAAACTACCTGATCTGAACCCAAAGGGTGGAGTGTTGTTAAGACTTCTGTGCCAGCCATGGGCTGTCTATCACAAACACCATGTTCGAGCATAAGGGTGTTCATAAGTGTACCTGGTACTAGAAAACCCTAAGTCACCGTTCTATGATCTATTTTTTAATCGTTTCCACAGAGGGGCAGAGCGGTCAACTGATCACCACCTGGTAGTGAGCTGGGTCAGATGGCAGGGGAGGCCACTTAACAGACCTGGAAAGCCCAGTAGTGAGGGTTTGCTGGGATTATTTGGTGGAAGAACCTGTCCGGAACACTTTCAACTCACAACTGCATGCCGAGGGAGGCCGGGGACATGGATCTTGATCAGGGCCTCCATTGTTGAAGCAGCTGCTTTGAGGTACGGCCAGAAGGTTGTCGGTGCTCGGCGTGGCGGCAACCCCCCACCGCTGGTGGACACCTGCGGTAAGGGAAGCCGTCAAGCTGAAGAAGGAGACCTTTCGTGCCTGGCTGGCACAGGGGACCCCTGAATCAGTTGACAGTTACCAGGAAGACAGAAGGACTGCAGCTTCAATGGTTGCAGAGGCAAAAACTTGGGCGTGTGAGGATTTCGGCGAGGCCATAGAAAATGACTTTAGGTCAGCCCCAAACTTGTTCTGGCAAACCATCCGACGCCTCATAAAGGGAGGCAGTCTTTGGAGGACGTCACAGAGGTAGTCAAGAAGCTCCGCAGTGGCAAAGCACCGGGAGTGGATGAGATTCGACCCAAGATGCTGAGGTCCCTGGATGTTGTAGGGCTCTCATGGCTGACACGCCTATGCAATGTCGCATGGAGGTTGGGGACAGTACCCCTGGACTGGCCGACCACAGTGGTGGTTTCCATTTTCAAGAAAGGGGACCGGAGGCTGTGTTCCCCGGGGTGTTCTGTGGGAGACGATGCAGGAGTATGGTCTGGGATGGTATCCGGTCCACGTGCAACTGCAGCCAGAGTTGTGTTCACATTCTCGGCGCTTAATCAGACATGTTTCCTGTGGGCATTGGACTACGCCATTGCTGCCCCTTGTTACCAGTCCTGTTCGTGATCTTCATGAATAGGATTTCAAGGCGCAGTGGGGGATTGGAGAGTGTCCAGTTTGGGGACCCCAGAATAGCATCTATGTTGTTTGCAGATGATGTGGTTCTGATGGCTTCATCAGACAGTGACCCTCGATGCGCATCGGGCAGGTTTGAAGCCAAGTGTGAAGCGGCTGGAATGAGAATCAGCACCTCCAAATCTGAGGCCACGGTACTCTACCGGAAAAAGGTGGAATGTTCAGTCTGGGTGAGAGGAGAGCCACTGCCTCAGGTGGAGGAGTTCAGGTATCTCGGGGTCTTGTTCGTGAGTGAGGGCAAGATGGAGCATGAGATGGACAGACAGATTGGTTCGGCGTCTGAAGTACCACGAACTGTCGTGGGAAGAGGGAGCTGAGCCGGTTGTGGATACGGCGGCTGAATGAGATTCCTCCGTAGGGTGTCTGGCCTCACCCTGAGGGACGGAGTGAGAGGCATAGATATCCCGGAGGTACTTGGAGTAGAGCCACTGCTCCTTTGCATCGAAAGGAGTCAGATGAGGTGGTTCTGGCACCTAGTCAGGATGCCCCCCGGTCGACTCCCTAGGTAGATATTCCGGGCACGTCTACTTGAGGGAGGGCCCCGGGGAAGACCCAGGACACGCTGGAGGGATTACATCTCTCAGCTGGCCTGGGAAAGCCTCGAGATACACCAAGATGAATTGGAGGAACAGGCCCGGGGACAGAAAAGTGGGGGCTGATCTGCTCAGTCTGCTGCCACCCGATCCGGAACCGGGTAAGCGGCAGAAAATGGATGGATGGATGGATGTTCTAGTCTCATCCATTAGGATGACCTTGAGGTCTGTGAGTCTGCGAGTACAGACGATGACATTGAACAGTTGTATTTTGGTTGGTTTACTAAATGACAGCACAGTGGTGCAGACAATGTTCAACTTCAAGACACAACATTTAAAACAGGAGGTCAGCAGTGCATACTGGGTATGTTGTTTTGGTGATCTCCAGCAGCTTCTGCTTGGCTCTCCGCTCGGCATCCTTTGCCTCAGTCAGGTCTTGTTTCAGGTGATCTGCCTCCTTCAGCCTGAAAGCAGAGGTTTGGCTATGAGACTGAGAACACACAGGAAGTATGTTATTAATGCACAGAGGATTATGAACATTGAGCTTCATATTATCTGGGATTCTTAATCATCCTGCTATGACACAGCAGCTTTCAATGGCCTTTTCCAGAACAGCTAAAATTGTATAATCATACCCAATTTAGCAAAACCACAAAGTCAAAACACTCCCTCTAATTGAAAGCCAACAGATTTGCTCTGTTTAAAGTCACACCATCCATGTACATTATGTCATTTCATACCTGAAAGGAAAATACATAACTGTCTCCTAGCATTTGAACGAGAGAAGAGCTCGAGAGCATTCTGTTGTTTTCTTCCTTTCAAAGAGCCCCTTAGACCCAGCTCTTCTTCTCAGTGACGTAATAACTATAAACTGTATCCTCACAAACAAGATTAAATGGGATTCAAATCAAACATCAGATATAAAAACTAGCAATAAGGGGGGCGTGGCTTAGGGGGTACAGCGATCGCCTTGTGATCAAAGGTTTGCCGGTACAATCACCTGTTCCTCCATTGCTCCTAACAAGGAAGTGGGACTTGCATGGTTACCTGGACAGTCGGTGTGTGAATGTGTATATGAATGGGCAAACATTGTAAAGCACTTAGAGCAATAGAAATGCAGTCCATTTGCATTTACCAATAAGAAATTTTGGAGACGTTTGGTTACTTTGGAGACACGTGAAGGAGTTCTTCATTTTTCCAACCATATGTTCATTTCAACATTCATGAAAAACAATAAAGTGGAATTTGACAAGTTAGCTTGTGTTTCTGTGGCCACCAAAAGCATGCAACTAAAGCAAACACTGACTGCAGGATACTGTTCATTTTCTATACTTCATATGGAAATGAAAAGGCATAAAGTGCTATCAATGGAATTTCATGTTTACTGTCACCTGACTGGAATTTTGGATGCACAGATTTTGAGGTCAATTACATGACATTGACAGACACAATGATAAACCAGACCTCCTCTCAGACTGCTCTACTAGTTTGACAGCCAGTTGCTCTGCCTCTCTCATCTTCTGCTCCATCAGCCTTTTCTCCTCCTTGGTCTTCATGGCGGTGACCTCTAACCTCTGCCTCTCCTGTTCAGCCTCCGCAGCCTTGTGGGCCAGCAGCTTGGCCTCCTCTTCAGCAATCTGAGCTTTCTCTGCCAGCAGGTCTGCTGCCTCCTCCGATCGCAGCTGCGGAACAAGTTGTATATCATTTTCTTTGTGCACTTTTTAATCTGCCAGCTGTAAAGTTATTAAATACAGGAAATATCCCTCTCTGTGTCCAACTCCTTCAACTCTGAACGAAAGCTGGTAGATTTGATGTTTTTGAAAAGCTACAGCTCCAAGTCATCGTGGACTTGGTGGGAGCCGAAACAATAATTCATTCATCATTTCCTTTATTTCACCATCAGCAGACGTGCTGAAGAAAGGGCACTCACACTAACAAAGTTACAGAAAGCGCGACAAAGTTCTGTAATAAGTGATAATTGTGTGATTGGGTACATCAATATTAAAAACAAGTAACATTTAGAATAAAGGCTTAAGTTGAAATAACAGAATGACGGCTGGGATAGGTTCCAGCCCCACCACGACCCTGACATCTGTTTCTAACCCACAGCAGGCCAGCAAATTGTGGCAAGAACGTGCAACGGTGTGTTCTGATATATGCTGTCAGATTTCGCTCGCATGAGGCGGAGATTTAAGTGCTTTTCACGCCTTCACACGATGAAGGCAAAAGGTCGCAGAAAAAGAACCAAACCAAGTGATTTTCCAAGCAAGTGAGCGAAACGCCGCCTGTTGTGTCACTGAAGTTCTGAGCTGGTTATGACACATCTATTGAGAACGATGGAGACGATTAAATTTTGCTCGTTCACGTCGCTTCCTCGTTCTACGTTAGGAATGTGTGTGTCATGGATAAAACAGATAGATAATGGATGGATGGAAGAAAAAGATATACAAAAAGTAGTTAAAAAAAAGACTAAATAAAAATAAATAAATTTGAAAATAAATTTCCATTTTGATTCAAAGAGATGGTGCATTTTGCATTGTCTGTTAGTGAATTGCACTACCTAAAAGTTTTTTTAAGGGGATTCCGGGTGTTGCAGTCTTTTCTCTCTCAGAGTAGGTTTATGTAACTTCCATTGTAAGCCAACTTTGTGTTCAAGTGCCCTAAGTGATAAATGAAGGGGGACTTGCCCAATAAAGGCTTTGTAGATATACATCTGTGTTGTTCTCTCCAGCATCAACATTGCTATACAAAACATTGTCAAGAACAGCTGTGTCCAATGGTTTGGGGTTGGACTGTGATGCCTGGCTACAGATTACATGTAACATTGACATATTACTAGCGCAGACCACTTCCTCATGTGACAGGCTCAGAAATTATCAATCAAACCTGATCAATACAATATTTTACAATTTTAATCCTGGGTAACAAGTAAACAATGGTTTAGATGAAGAGTTAACTGTAAAACTTGTAAAATTGTTGTGATACAAAACTAATATCTGTGTTTCTGACGTGTTTTACACTTTTATTTCCCGAAGGTTACATTTGAACACTGAGCCTGGCGTTCTGATGTTGAAGATGATAACTAGCAAACAGGGCAAGTATATAAATAAATAATTGCTAGACAGTCATAATCCAAAATGTGTGTATCTAGCAAATAACACCAACCTACTTACCTACCTACATCTCTCTTCTATTCCACAGAATGAAGCTTCATCTGAAGAATAACTAATTTTGACTCTATTGTATCAGGTTTTATCTCTCATTTGAGAAATCCATGACATGGATACAATTCAGTAGTTGTCACATAGCAAGAAGGGAGGTCTTACCAGCGCGTCATTGGCCAGTCGCGCCTCGTCCTGAAGCTGAAAAAGCCGGCGCTCCATCTCCTCTTTTGCTCTTTCCGCTTCCTCTCTCATCTGTTTTTCCCGGGCCAGGATTTGTCGCTCCATCTAAATGAAAACATGGCGCTCAATGATGGCTGAGATTTCTTTATGTTTGTAAAATGTACATGGTTTTTGTTGTTCTTATGGCTCCAGCAGAGCTGACCTTCTTGCGTGCCTTCTCCTCTTTAGCTTGAGCCTTCATCTGCTGCACTTCAATGGAGTCAACCTTCCTCCTCCTCATGAACAGGTCATGATTACCAATACACAATTGCAGGATCTAGAGGCAACACAAGCAGCATTTCATAGAGAACAATGGACAGAACCAAGTAAAATGTTCTGATAGATGCATGGACGGGTGACCAACCAGTTTGTTGACACGCAGCTGTGATGAGTAGAACTTGAAAACATCTTTTTTCTTGTCCAGTGGTTTTATAGTAAACTGTAACAGGAGAAAAGTTATATATGTGCTTCTAGCACATAATCTGTCTACACAACGTGACAAACAATTGCCTTTACAAAAATGTCTGTGAATAAAGACACGTACAGTCGCCTGCCTAAATTTACCTCCTTTTCACTGTAAGAAATGTTGCGAATGCCACTCCAGGGAAAAGATTTGTTTGGGTTGAGCTTGCTGTTGGGGCTGTAGATGTGAAGCCCCTGAGCATCCACTCCAAGTAACAGGTCCGTGTCCCTCTTATTTTGCTAGGAAAACAGCGACTTAATCAGCAAAAAATATAATAATCTAAAAGTGCAACATTTTTGTGACAATCAACTCAGGTTTGAAACAACTTTAATCCTAGCAGGAAAATACAACTTACTTACTTAAGAATTCAGCTAAAACAAATTACTCCATACTCACAGTAATTGCAAAGTAACTGACTCCATACATCTCAAGGTCCTGGGCAATTTTAAGGTACTCCATCTCAGCCTCATCCCTATGCGAGCATGGTGAAAAATAAAGGTATGAGGGTACGTCAAACTGAATCTAGGCTACCTGTTAATATTCCTTATATGATGGAATTATGTGACTATAAATCAGTCCAGATCAGGTCTACCTGGCAATGCCTCTATGCTCTGCATACCACGCTGTGATCTTCTCCTCCCACATATCAGCAGTCATTTGGTACTGCATCAGAACCTGGAAAATACACACACACCACCAGACACGTAAAGAAGAAAAAAAAAAAAAGTTGCAAACAAAGACTCATATTCTTTTGCATACAATCAATAGATTATATATGTAATATTATAAAGTACAACTAACAGACAAAAGCAAACAACTGTGAGTGAATATGTCTGATTTAAGCCATGATAATATTTGTACTACATGAAAGGAGAGAACACAGACATGGACATCAGCAGAGATGTAAGCAGAGTGTGGATGTAGATATAAAAGGGAGATCATACACAGACAAATAAACTTGTGGAAACATTGACACATTCGGGCAATCTAGGGCTTCCAAGCTCATTTAACCACTATGTTTTTGGGCAGTCGGAGGAAACGAAGGCTCTGTTTACATGACAACGGTGGTGCCAAAAAAAGAAAACGATCCATGTACACACAGATCCTCAAAAACAACTGAAAACGTTGTGATAACCATGCCAGGCCAATATGTGGCCAGGAGCCACCTGCATACAATCGCTTTCCTCTACAGCGCAGTGTAAAAGAAGAAGAAGACAATGGCGAAAACAGACCCTGGAGTGACCCTGGAATACAAAGTATCAAAACTTCACTACCATGTTGATTGAGAATCGTGTCAGTTAAAATACACTGGTGTACACATTTAGACGTTTTTATAGTAATATCCGTCAAGAGAAACGTCCGGAGAATAACACAGACGGGGGGGTGGACTCTGGACAGCAGAGTTGACACAGACAGGATGTTCCAATATTTTTCGAGTTTTAAGAGAAAAAATGTGGCACATCACCAGCAACACGCACCATAAGTTTATCTTAAGTTTAGACCACGTAATGTTTACTTCGTCAAAACTATAGTGTGTTGATAATTTTTTATCTTATTTAGTTTTTTGTACGTTAATAAAATTAAGTGAGTCTGCAGCAGTCTGCTTTGGGATTAATAAAGTATGTGTCTATTTATCTGGCTGTCTGTCAGCCAGGTTGTCTGTCTGGATATCGATCCATCTATTCGTGCATGGCTATTAGGCTGAAGTCGACGCGTGTTGTCCCCCGTCCTTCAAGCGCAGCGTTTTGCCTATTTACACAGCAACGGTAAAGGTGCCGTTTTTAAAAGATCCCATGCTGGAACCCGTTTTCAAAAGTGTCTGTTTTCAGCCTCCCAAAACCATCGTTCTGTGAACATAAGGCCAAACACAACAAAGGTTTACCATTTTAGGCAAGCACCGTTTTCATGTAAACTCAATTTTCAATTCAATTTTATTTATATAGCGCCAAATCACAACAAAGGTTATCTCATGGCACTTAAACGGCACCTAAATGTGCCCAGGTGTCAAATGACGTGGAAGTGGAAACAGCTGACATTGCTGCTTTTCTCCCTTACTTCCACTTTTGCCTGCTCACACTTTCATCCTTTCTAGCAGTCTTTGGAATGTGTGGTCGATGCTTTCAGATGCAGACAGGCCAGTTCTAACATAAAATATTAGGTGCTATATGGCCTTCAACTGGTGCAGACCTTTTCCATGTAATTTGGCCTTTAACATACATGTAGTAAGATATACTTACTCTTTTTGGCAAAAGTTCATCTTGTGCCAAAAACCCCGGCTTGTGAAAGTTGGGGTCATAGTCCCCATACTGAGAGTGAGAGAGATAGAGAGAGAGAGAGAGAGAGAGAGAGAGAGAGAGAGAGAGAGAGAGAGAGAGAGAAATAAGGTTTGCTTATTTTGAAAGAAATGCGTACAAATGGACACACTGCTGAGACACAGGCAGGACAGCCATTGGTCCTGAGTCTCTTACCTTGGCTTGAACGGCATATGATGCGAGAAGAACAGAGGCTTCGGGGGAACAGAATATTTCCTCATCCAGTATCTGCTTTTTCACCTATGCAAAAGTTTTGCAACACATTCCAAATGGAGAATTACGGCTCCAGCTCATGATTATTTTCAGTTTTGAATAAGCACTACCAGACATCCAAAAATTTAACTTTTGTACACACTGTTCAAGTCCAATAGCTCATTTACTAAGATTAAAGTAGCATTCAACAAGCAATACATTACCTGTAAGAAGAAGAGGTGCTGAGTAATTTCTTGAACCAATTCCTCTTCTACTTTTTCCGGAAAGAATTTAGCCAGAAAATGAAATGTTATGGGAGAATCTTTGGGAACCTCTTGGTCCAAGACCTTTGTAAACAAATAAAAACATGGCAGAGGTATGTTCCATCGAGTTGACTACTAAACGTACCAACATTAACTGGGTTAAAAACAACATTTCCTTTTTGCTCCAGTGGCACCCAAAGAAAGTTCAGTTTCCTCAATCATACATGTCCATGTGGCAATATGAAACGAAAACATTTTAAAAATGTTGTTTTTAAGAGTTGATTATTTGTGTATTGGTGTAAATGGGTTTAACCTTGCAGTATGCGTCACATCTTTCACGTCAAGTGATGAAACTCTCTTTCACTCACCCGTTTCTCTGGTTTCAGCCAGGCATATGTGTCCTTTACTGTATACCTGAGTCCAAAGAACCAGGTCTCCCTTAAACCAACAGTACGACAGACCAGATCAAATAGGTCTTTGCCTTTCCATTTCACCTAAGAAGAGCAGAAAGATACAAAGATCAGAAAATTGTCTTGCTGTCTTCCTTGTCTCTATAGAGGACAATCTAGAATAAAATTCTGGTGTTGATGCTCATTTATATCATTTGTTTTTGGATTGTGTGTCAACAGGCTTTGCTGCTGTTGTGCACAGTGCTATATTTTGTCCAGGGAAATTAAACATTATTTTAAAAGAAATTTTCAAACAACAACAGATGAAGTTACTTAATTGGAAACGAGCCTGACGATAATTAATACATCCATACCTCACAACTAAACTCCATTTCAGCATCCATGGTGATCACTTTAACTTTGAAGGTCTTCGGTTGTTTCTTCTTTAATCCTAGTATAGACATTTCGAGGCCTTTGCTATCAAACTAAACCTGCGAAAAACATGAAACATCAATGGTACTGCTTAGAAAATTGATCCAAACTCAGGTTGTAGGATGGATTTAACTTTGAAAAACATCATCTACAAATGAACTTTAACCTTCACTGGTACGGACGCGTTCTTGGCTGCAGTGAGTTATGGTGTTCGTGTTACTGTGTGCATGTTTAAAGAGTTAAAACAAGTCGGAGTTAGGAAATGGAAGCTAGAGTTAAAAGTGGAAGAGGCCTGTTACCTGCGTGTAAAGTTTCAGCCGTCTGCCGTCCAACAGGCACAGAGAGGCTGGAGGGATCAGCGCTAACGACACCGCGTTAGCTTTCCAGCTATGCCGTGAAAAAGAACCAAGACAAGTTGGAGGAACAACACAACTCTTGAGTGATTTCCATGGTGAAACTTTTTGTGTCGACAAAACTTCGAGTATTTTACTTCAAACTTTCAGAAAAAGTTCAGCTCTAGACGGTTCCGCTGTTAGCGCTGTTAGCTAAAAATCAAAAGGATTTAGCAGAACATTTTTGTTTTGACTCAATGTGCCCCTACCGGTGGGAACTGGGTCAGCAGTTTGGGATTTGGGATTATGTTGCCTTCACGTACTCACTAGAAAGTCGAAAATACCTTCACAGCGCATTCTACCGTCCTTTGGACATATGGCATTACAGCTGGGGGTGCAGAGGATCATAATACTTACTTTTATTATGTTATAATAAATATTAATATCAAAGAAATGCATCAAATTGATTCAAACCTCTGCATGCGGTTGTTGGAAAACTATTAGTCACAAGCAGCAAAGAACACTTTATTGGTCTGCATGCAGTGGTGGGCCGTCAGGGTTTCTATTGTTTCTTGGTTGGTGAGCTATATAAATAAATTGAGTTCCCACAGGTTGTTCTGTGTGATGGTGTTGGGCCAGTAGATTCCCAGGAAGCGTTGGAAGCAGTTGTTGATGAAGGTCTGAAGTGTGTTGAGTATGTTGGTGGTTGCCTTCCAAGTTTCAGATTTGTAAAGTAAAGTGGATTTGACATTTGAGACATTTTTATTTTGGGGAGTTTTTTCCTGCTCATGGGGGAATGTTGTGTCTCTACAAATCCAAGAGTTTGGTCTTGCTCTGCTCTACATGTAAAGTGCCATGAGATAACCTTTGGTGTGACTTGACACTATTAATAAAATTGAATTGAATCTGGCGAAAAGTTCCCACAGCGCGGTGACCATTGAACATGTTCATATTTTTATGAACACTGAACTGAACAGGATCAGTTTACAAAAGATGAACGTGAACGTGAATACGTTCAGTCTCGACCGTGACTTTGGGCATTTTCACCGGTGTAGCTGTGGAAACTGAGCAGGCTTGTCGTTATGGAAATAGATAATAAGAAAGTGATGTATGTTGTAACTTCTATCTGCTGTTCTCTCCCTGTGTCTGCCTGTCTGATACAATTCAATTCAATTCAATTTTATTTATATAGCGCTAAATCACAACACAAGTTATCTCAAGGCACTTTACAGGTAAAGCAGTTCAATATATAGAGACCCAACATTCCCCCATGAGCAAGCACTTGGAGACAGCGGCAAGGAAAAACTCCCCTTTTAAAGGGAAGAAACCTTGAACAGAACCTGGACTGGGAGGGAACAGAACCTGGTCTAGGAGGGCGGCCATCTGCCTTGACCGGATGGGTTGAGAGAGAAAGTGGGAGGGCGAGGGTGGGGAGACACAAAGAGAGAAAACAGAGAGCAACTGAAACAAGAACAGTAGCAAAGATGAATCTGGATATGAGTC
>OMNV01026652.1:0-32124 GCA_900303265.1 Brotula barbata | reverse complement strand
GTGTTCACCGTGAAGAAAAATGACCTGTCAGTGGGGCAAAATATATATCATATATTTTATTATTATTATAGATAGATAGATAGATGGATGGATGGATGGATGGATGGAGAGAGAGAGAGAGAGAGAGAGAGTTAGGTAGGTAGAGATAGACAGACAGATAGACAGACAGACAGACAGACAGACAGACAGACAGATAGATAGATAGACAGATAGATAGATAGATAGATAGATAGATAGATAGATAGATAGATAGATAGATAGATGAAGTGAAATTTAACATCTACACTGACATGTCTTCTCACAACTGAATAACAGATGTGCCCTGGAGATGTTTTATGTATATACGATACCTTCACCTGGTGTTTAGATAAGCAGACACCTGGCAACACACCTGTCCAATCACCTGCCTTAAATGTCTTATCTGCATCTATAAAAGGAGTACGCTGCAATAAAAGTGATGAATACATAACTGATTAAAGTGAAAGTATCCATACATACATTCATCTTTTAATCTGACAGTCCTTGACACTAATTCAATCGCCTCATATTATTCCCACCATTACTGATCTTATGAAGCAACAACTCTCTGATCATCCTTTTGATTAAAACCTAAAGAGACAACTGCGGCTGTTTTGCCAATTCATTAACTCACCACAGTTCCTCACTACAATAAGCCTACTGTATTTATATTACGCAATCACACTCATGGCCTAGATTTCTTTTTTTTTTTTTTTTCTTACTTTACCCACAATCGTGACACACACATACACATACACACACGCGCACTCATAGCACCAGTCGTCGTAGCCCGAGGACATTACAGCTGCCAACAACTGTGAAGGTCAAATAGACAGAACGCACTTTGATGCGATCGCTTCGGCTGCTCTCATCTGGTAACGTAGCAGGAGCGAGGAGTAACAACAATAACTGCCCGCCCTCCCGTTCACTCCAGCAATTACTAACAAGCCATGTGGCCGTCTTATATTGACCCACTGTACCATAATCACATCGACTTTCCCTACTTCCTCACGCTGAATACAATGCGTCCAGTTCAGGATGTGCTTTCATCTGACGAGGCTGTTTACATTGGTGATGTCACCGTCAATTGAGCTTCTTTTCCTCTGCAATTATCTCCGGCTCTGGCCTTTGTTTCTGTGTTTAATTCCTCCATTCGTTTGAATCAGGGCCATGTCTGCTGCTTTCAGTGCCGTGCGCATGGAGGCAAATGAATGGATTGCAGGTTTTAATTAGAATAGAACAGACCTCGAATTAGGTTAGCCACCATTAGATAGTCTCCTCCTCCCTCTCTCTCTCTCTCTCTCTCTCTCCCTGTCTCTTTACCTCCCTTTGTCGTAGCTACAAACTTGTCTGTTTGTATAACTGAGTACTCTAGAAGACTATTTTCATATTTCCTTTGACCTGAGGTTTATTCAACAAATATTTCTAAGCAAATACACGAACTGGAAATTCAAAGTTTAAGGCAGAAAAGAAAAAGAAACGCAATTTGTCAATCATACAAGGATCTGAATGGGTCTCCGAGCCTTCATAATCGTCAGTCCTTGACGCAGTCCTTGTTCACTGAAGTCTCATTCTTTGGTGGGGTTTTTTTCAACAGACGCCGTGATTGAAATGATTTTTGTTCTTTGAGTGAAATGACACTAACCTTGACTACGAATTTCTTCGATCCAACCAGGCAGAAGTGCTGTGTTTGATTTACGCTGACAGCCTGGTGGTGATTAATAAAACTTCTGTTGACAGTGTGAGCCTGGTTCTGCTGCTTTTAATGCTCATCCTACGTTGAACCAAGGTCGATGATGTCATGCACAATATCAGTATACTGATCACTGACTATACCGCGTGAAAATATTGTACACAAGTCATTAATACACTCGAACCGTTAAGAATAGAATCAAAGAGCAGTAGATGAGAACACACACACCTCTGCGCTCACACCCCACCCCCTCCCTTTCTGTATCCTGTCAAATCAGGACTGGGTTTCGTCAAGTTTTCTCCCCAAGCTTTGTTTTCATGCCGCACTGGAGTACTTTTATGTTTCTTTCCTCGCTTTCCTTGAAGCTCACCTGTCATCGAGTGTTTGTTTGTCCGCGGACTTCAGGCTTTCCGTGCAGTTTGTGGGACTCTCTGCCCAGTTTTGTGTTACTTGTCAGGATTCATAGGTACATTAAATCCATGAGCCCTCTTTGGTTTTGGAAACAGAATGTTGCTGGACAACTGTGAACTCCAAGGGAGTCTGCAGATACTCATGAGTTTGGATTGTTTGTTTGTTTAGTAGAGAGATGTTTGGGGTCATGGCTGTGGGCCATTCCCTCCACTCCCATCCTGAAAACATTACCCAGATAATCTCTTCTCCTGGCCTCTTCTCGCTGAAAGCTTTTAGTCGAACGTCCACAAAAACACGGCTGTTGAAGATTACCAGAGTACACAAATTACGAGGCTTAGGCAAACGGTGAAGTTTAAAAGTTCAGCTGAAAGACACACAAGCACTGATATTTGTACTTTATAATATCATTAGTGTTGTCAGGGACAAGCCTAAGAGTAATCAGGACGATGCTTATGTGTGGCCGAGGGAAGTTAACATCGCCAAAAATGGTCTGAGGATGCTGCCGTCGTGTAAGGTAAACTGTTAATAAATATCAAACGCCGAGGTTTATAAGAAGACAGATTTCAGTAAAGTGCTCGGCTATTGTTGTGGACACCGAACGTACAACTTCATCACACACACTGCCTCGTCTGTGTTTAGAGGTGAGCCAGACGGCAGATTTACATTCCAGCTTGATTCACTGCGGAGCGTGTAATCAGTTACAACTGCCAAAAGAGTAAATCCGTGTCTGCGAGACTTTACACGCCTTTAGAGGAATAGAAGATGAATTCTTTCAAATAATTCTTAATGAGTATTGTCGTCTTGCACGTCGTCGCCGGGACATTTAAGCATTCCTTTTTTTCTCTCTGACAGATTATGAAGTGTACAGGGATTTTATGAGTGAGTGAGTGTCTCCTGCTCCAATTAGCCACAGGCTGGTTTATGTGACTGTGCTGTTGTTTAGCTGTGTTTGATGTTTCAGATTGCAGCGCCCTGAACGTGTGTGGCCCTGCAGGAAACGCTCACCTGTCTTATCTTGCAGCCAGATGAGGTAGAAATGGTTGGGACGTTGTGTGGAGGTTTGGGTGTCTGTTAGTCCCCCAGGCCTCAGCAGGAGCCCTGGAATCTTCTGCCAACTCATTTCCCAGAGTCCTCACAGCTCCTTGCAGGGTTTGTTCCTTGTCTTTCGTTGGTCTCTGTTTGTTTGGCCTACATGAAACGCTCTTGCTGTTGTTTCATTGTTTGATTTGCCTCCACCTGTCACAAAGTTTTACCATGTGCGCTTTTGTATGCATGCGTAAACAGGAAAAACACATATGAACACACGATCCCACATGGATTCACTTATAGAAGAGGTTACCAAGTTCTGTCCAGTGACGACAATGACTATTCAGCACCATAATGACCTTTTGTAGCATCAGCAGCCACAACTGGAGTCATTCTCTCATTACTGTAGAAATTAGCAAAACATACTCATTACATGAGTGTTTGACTACATGAGTTAGAATGACTGTGTGTGTGTGTGTGTTTAATGAACGCATCCTATTTCCTCAGCATCTACTCCTGCCTGTGTTGAAATGTCTGCATTTGTTCTCCCTCGGGTTCTGCTTTATTTATTCCGAGGCCCAAATGCAGCATTGTTGCCATAACAGGCATTCTATTAAGCATGCTTCAGCAGGTCTCCCACACACCACTGAGCACTCATCAGCTCTGTGCTGGTCCTGACGTAAGCTATTAAATCTCCAGATCACATACACCACGGGTAGCTGGAGCAGCGTCCCACACTTAGCCAACAGTCTCTATGCCTGTTTTTACTGCAATCATTTACAAGTTCTTCATTTTCCACACAGCACTCCGGTGGAAGAACATGATCTTGTGAGAACACATGCAGGCCAAGTTGTGACTGTGTGCAGGTAGACAGAGTCTTGGACGTAGACAGTGTCTAATCATCGCGAGGATCCCATGCACCTTTTGGGTCATTTTATGGAGCCGTCCTTGGATTGGCACAGTGAGCTGGGTTTATGCTGAGATCCGGAAGGTGAAGGGGTTCAGGGAACACAAAAAAACACACAGGCATCTCTGCTGGGTGACTGAGCTGTAACGTGTTTGATCCAGGTCCTTGGAGTTCCTTTCTTTGACTTAATAGTGGAGATACTTTGTCGTGCTCCTGGTTCAGGTTTTTTTTGTACATTTTTCATGTAATGGTCTAATTGTTGCAGAAAATTCTAAAGTCTGAAAACAACACCACCCCCTCTCATAGAGAGAGAGAGGGAGCCGGGGGTGGTTGATCCTTTGAGCATCAACAGCTGACATGGTGTGATAAGGTGAGAAAACCCAAAATCCAAGGCCGGGTTTATTTTTTAGGTATGGTGCTGCAGGGATTTTGCAGCACCATTTTGCACATGGTCACTGAGAAACCATGTTTATCATTCCTGCAACCATTTCATGCTCCAAATGAAGACCAATGACACGAGCCGAAACCTCCCATGCAGCTGCTTTATCAAAGGACATCTGGACTACAGAGGGAGCAAGTGAAAGAGATAAAGACAGGGATAGGGAGAGGGGAGAAGAGGGTGTGGGGGGTGGGAATATTTCCTGGCAGAATATCACCACTGCAAGGACACTGCACGTTTCCAACAGAGTGACAGTGATCAATGTCTCCTAGTGGGCAATATAGTTTGTTTTTCTCCCCTTGTCCCTTAATCTGAGATAGACTATATAGATAGAGGACACATCAGTTCAAGGAATGATGAGAAGCCCTTCTAGTAGAGCTTTATCAGGGACACGCTGTTGGAAATCTTATATCATCTCACGCTGTCACAGTAAGAGATGGACTCAGAAGACTCTGTAATTCATATATATATATATATATATATATATATATTTCTATCCCATCTTCTATCCTATCTATTTCTAACCATCCAGTGGCCCCAGATAAAGGTTACATCCACACTGCACAAAGGCTACACACACTGCTGATCTACTAAAAGTGTGCACTGAAGATTGTGTTTTTCAGATGTGCGACATAAGACGCCGTGTTTAATTTAGTGCGTTTGCAATAATGAATATGTTTCTGCCATAATGTGCAAAATACTGGGAGGAGAAAATGCAAAAAGGTCAATTTAGCATATGTATTGTAATTTACTACGCCTGAGAGTAATTTGGATGATACTGACTACGTTTCTATATAATATACTGTATTTGAAAGGAACGTGTTATTGGCTATGTGAAAGAATGAAAGAATAAGGATTTCCCACGTGTTTCCATCCAACAACAACATTCTGGAACTCTTGGATGACTTGAATTGTTTTCAAATACAAATAAATACCTGAAGAACAGTGAGTAAAACAGTGAATTATACTCTTGTGAAGATATAATTTGTATAAACGTTGTGAGTGCTCTTGTACACACTTGTATGAACTCTCATTATCTAATTCCTTTGAAAAACAGGCAGAGAAATGATCATTTGTTGCATAATGACAACACATATACACTCGATCCACTGGCTGCATGAGGCAGTAGTGAGATTATTATGGTACTTTGTTGCTTTGCTTTTAGAATATTTTTCAATGGACTCTCCAAATATCCAATTTCCAATTAAGCCCAGATTAAACCTCTGACTGGTGGAAGCCACGTGTTGGTAAATGGAGCTCTGGCGTTCTGCCCCGTAGCACCGACCTCCCACCTTCTGTCCCTTCATATTTCCTATTCCTTGTTTCGGGTCAGGATAGCTATAATTACAAAAATATTTCACCGGACACACACACACACACACACACAAACCCACCCACTGACTCCACACACACACACACACACATAACACCGCATCCAGACATTTTTCACCCTCTCCTGTCTCTATCTCACGCCTTAATGTTCCTACAATTACCGCCAATTACCGCGCTCACCAGTGTCGGATAGTAAAAAGATTAACGTTGAAATACCAAAGTCATCAGGCCGCTTATTGAACGTAACACTTTTCTTTCTCAGTGTGCTGTTCCCACATTGATTTTCAAAAGACGACACTGCTGATCCATGAAGGCAACATGGTGGCATATATTAGAGCCATTTGAGCCAATTAGAGTGATGTATGTCTCCGCAGCCGCTGGTGGCGTCGGCGGCGACACACTCGGATGGAGATGCTCTCCGTCATTTTTCAGAGTAATTAGAAAAACATCAAATGCCATGACAGGCGAGGGTGGGGAAAGTGTGTAACCCTTGGCACGCTACGATACCGAGACGGAACCACACACAGATCACGCACACATCAAGCGGGCGCAGCGACAAAGAGCGAGCGCTTTTTAATGTTGATTTATGGTTCAGGTTTCAATGTAATCGCTTACATCGTTTATCTTTGTTTAAAGGCTATAGACATCTTATTTACAAGTCAAATCACAGATTATTTACTTGGCGATAGGAACTCTTCCTCGTCCTGCATCATCACAGACGGCTGAGTTATAGACGCAAGAATTACATCCAACTCTGATGCTGAAGGAAAATGGAGCTTAAGTCAGTCAGCCGAGCTTGGAGGGACTATTTCGTAGAAGATGAGCTGAGTGTGACGTGTGTGTGTCGGTACAGTGTGTACACATTCTATTTTACTCTTCAGCGCTTCCACCGACACAACAATTGGCGCCCACTTGGAATCAGACACAGACAAACGGCAAGCTGCTGCTATGACGTCTGTACGTCGGCATACAGTCGTACGAAGTAAAAAAGTCAAAATACTTCACAGTACTTCAGTATGTTTTCGGACACATTGTACTCTAGTAATGTATCTATATTTTTTGCAAATTACTGCTTTTACTTAATTACATATGTGAAGGCAAATCTATGCTTGAATACTTTTTCAGGTTAAGTTGTTGCAAAATGAATTCTAAAATAAGCAAAGTAAGTAAAATCAGTCATTTTTAACAGAGATATCTGTACCCTCACACAAATATAACTTTGTGTACTTTAACCATCCCATACTTTGTGTATGCGGCTATGTTTATTCACGTGCGCATAAACGATACAGCACGCAGGCTCTCCGATATGAAAACATGTATGTGGTGAGAGTACCACATGTACGGTGTCCTTCATGGGTGACGTGACGGCTACAGGAAGGCAACACGTGTTAATGCAAATGCAACGCAGCGAGTGTGTGTGCATGGCGGTGTCTATGCTGCACAAAGTGTCAGCAGAGGTGTCAAAGAGACCTGACTCCCTCACCGCCGCCTCTCCATCCGACCGTCACACCATATTTCTGTTCGTCCGAGACCCATACCTGGGGTGATGGAGGGAGCGAAGGGCGCAGGCTGTGTCCACACCGCCCGCCTCCTCCTCCCGCGTGACGCACAACACAAAGATACACACGCATTATGGAGGACCAAATTCCAAAACGGTACCAATGCCGTTTGTCATCGTAGTTTCAAACTTCATCAGGAGATGCTAAGAGAAACGTCTGTGCTTTGATTTCTCCCGACACGCTGTAAACACAGTGGCCTCGTCGCGTTAGACTTGCCGCGCTGTGTGTTTCATACTTGTACAGTGAGATAGAACAAGAGGATGACACACATGCAAACACACTGGAGGGGACACGAGCTGCAGGGATGAGAGTTGTCTCCGTGTTTGCTCTGGATGACAAATTAAACCAGGACGTCCTCTGTCCTAATAGATTATGTGTGTCCTGTTTTGTGTGTTTACCACCGTTCTGTCTGCCTCTGTTTGGTTGCTTGTAAATATGAGGACTTGTTAGAAACCAGCTCTAATCTGACTCAGATCACGCTGGTTGGTATTAAATTTTTTCCAACAGACAGGATAATCTTCTTCTGTAGGTATATGTGATTTATTTGTCTTGCGTATTACTCACATGACTTAAGCTCAGTCACGACTGTATGATTTCTAAAAAATGACCTGAGCAATAAAATTACCCTGAATTGAAGCACTCGTCCAAATTCTGATAAATAGGTGATGCTCGTAATAATGTTATTCATATTTTGGATTCTTGGTTTGTTTATTATACCAAATGTGTACTGTTAAGGACATTTTGACCTGTTCTGGTTTCCAGTGATTAATTTGTAGCTTTATCATGTATATATTGTATAGTAACACCCTTAGCTGGGAGTATACACCAACGAAGATTATTTTTCACAAAACGGCAACCCAACAGCAATTTATTCCTGATCCTCTGTGTGAGGCAGGGATTATCAATCTATTTTGGCCCGTGGACCTCCTTCCTGACTCACAGGCAAAACGTGCAGCTTAGCACACAACTTAGCAGACAACATATTTCACGTGTTGACTAACTGAGACAAAAAAAATGTCTTCCCTCAAAGTAAATAGACGTAAACATCCAGTCGGGTGCTCAATATGCCGCGTTCACGGTATTTCTCCAGGCTCTTCGTAATGTAGACGGATTTTGTTGCTTTTAAAACTAAACACCGAGGGGGGGTTTAATCATTGGTAATTGAAGACCCTGCTGGGAGTAAATGAACCTTAATCTGACAGCAGAGTGTGAACCATTAGCACCAGGGATTCAGACATTTAGATGGTACATTTAGTGCACGGCAGATAGAAGCAGGATTTATAGAGACTGTCGCTTCCCGACGTCGAGGATGTACGACGCTTTCGCCGTAACTCGGTTTGCTTTTACACCGCAGAGAAACATTTAGCCGGTACGCCTCTACACCTGACTAATTTAGACGGTTATCTACGAGAATATAACTCAGATAAATTGCGATTCATTCATTCTTCATCAAATCGAATGTAATTTCGATCCCCCGGTTGCTTCTCCTTTTAACTCCTACCCAAGAGAATTCTTACTTTTCAGATAATGAATTTTTGATTCAGAGTTGGTGCTTTATCAGTCTCTTTTGTATGCACGGTCTGAGGTGAAACTGTTCTGAATTACATCCCCATTGACTGATAAGAACTGAAATTATATTTCTCTTGTCAGATGCTTATAGAGTCCTCCGCCTCAGCCAGCTGGCTGAAGCGGAAGATTGAAAAAGGATGCTGGGATAGAGGGCAAACAGGAAATAGGTGATAAGAGACATTTCTAAGCAATGTGTATGCTTTTTTTTTTTTATATACATTCTGAAAAGAGTGTCATAAAGATAAGCGTGCCATATCTAGAAACAATCTGTAACAACAAATTCAGACATATTATTTTTATTTTACGAACACAATGCCAAGAAATACCGGCCGGCTCCCTCAAAATATAACCATTAACTATAGAAACTAACACTTTAGTGACCTAAACTCTATCTATAATATTTCATGTAAACAGGCTGAGTTGTTATGTTGGCTTGAGTGTGTCTGGATTGAGGATCACACACACGCACAGCCTTGCGTAGGTGCGATGCGTGTGTTATGGTTTGCCTGAGTGAACGTGTGTATAGTGTGCCTGCACAGTGATTTTGTGCCTGTCGTTGTGTTGTTTGAGGTATTTGAGTGCTTCTGTGCTTTCCACATGATCACCGGTGCTTGGCTAAAAGCCTTACACACCAAAATGCTTTGTTTCCTCTCCATACTTCCACTTCAACAGTAAAAATAGCAACCAAGAGTAAGCAGGAGTTGCTGGACTTAAATAGAAACAGAAGCGTTACAGGATGAGGGAATTGCAGTCCGAGTACGACTGTGTTAGATATTTATGCACCGTGAGACTCGACCCATCTGCACACTTGGAAATGTTTGATTTGCACATCATCGTTTCAATTAGACGTCAATCGATGAGGCTGAGATAATGGATGAGTACTTTTGACACAAGTGAACCTACTAGTGCACAGATATAAAAAAGGAATATCTCAGGATGTCCGTGGCAAGCTGGGAAAAAAACCCCAAAAAAAACCACCAAAATGATCTTAAAGCTTAATAAGACAGTCACAGTTTATATAGAAAGAATAAGATCAACTTGTTACCAGGTTACAGTGTTGCTTCCTGACCCAGTACGCCAATTATACAGCGTGTACCAAACCTTTGTTTTCCCTTCTCAAAGCCATGGTGTGGCACTACAGCAGTAAAACATAATGAGCAAGAGGACACGGCAAACAAGGATGAAGGAAAGGAAGCAGAAAAGGACACGTGAGGAAACGAGGCTTTGAGGCTTTCGCTAATCCCTGCTGTGATCAACAAATCCCAAGCCTCTGTCTGTGGACGTGGCATTTAATGTGCGTGGGTGTGTGTGTGTTTGTGAAAGTGTGTGTATACCTATGCTGTGCTGTGTGTATGATGGTGCATGTGTGTAAAGCCTACTTTGGTAAATGTTTATTTTGAAGCGCAATCGCAACAAAACAGTTGCTGGCACAGAGAATGTGACAGATTTGGTCTTTTCTGTAGTTCATCTGTGACATTTCTCAGGACTATTTTTGGTCTTTTTACAGATAAATTCATCAATAAGAACAAAGGACAGAAAAAGATGCAAATGCCTACTCGAGCTTGTTTAAGCAAATAAATAAAATCCATTGTTTGCTGCTTTTTTGTGTGTGTTTATACTAAAAGAAAGAAATAAAAGAGAGGCGCTGACAGCAAAGGGCACAGAGTGGAATTGAATTTTTAGATATTTTGTCCTTCTTCCTTCCTTCCTTCATATTTCATGGCCGTGCTTGTATATTTCATTATGACGCTAACACACTACACCATGCAGATACCATTCAGTTTGTATTTACATTGTTCATAGATTTTACACTCCTCACTAAACTCCCCATCCCTCCTCCCTCCCCCCTCTCTCCATCCTTCTCCTCTGACCTCTGTGGCCCCCGTAGTGCCACAGGTTTTGACCCGGTAGTGGATTAGCATCCTCTCAGCCGGCTGGGCCACAGATTTGGATTGACTCTATACTCTGACCCATCCTCTTACTGATAATTGGTTAACCTGCTAATCCAGCTGGCGGTCAGCATAAACACTCTCCAAAGGCCGCTTGGCAGCAGGCTGCAGCTCAGCTAGTTACACCAGGAAACTGTATTCCATTTACACAAAGTGATGAATACACACTTAGGACGCAAACTTATACCAGTAGAGATGACGCTGTAAGATTTATGGCGACATATTTTATATTTTATCAGACCTCTTTGATGTGATATGATAACCCATGATCCTTTGCTACAAGATTAATGTAAGATATGGTTTCATACACTCTCTTAGCTTAGATAGATAGATAGATAGATAGATAGATAGATAGATAGATAGATAGATGGATGGATGGATGGATGGATGGATGGATTCCCCATGGGAAATTCTTTTGTCTACAGCAGTAAAAAAACAGAATCTAGGTCTACACAGTTCAACGAGTGCGATTTTTTTGGAAGGGGTAAAAATATTTTATTAAGGAATACTTTTATAAATAGGCCGTTGATAAATAAAACACCTCACTCGATTTCCTCCTTAACTTTCAGTCTCATTTTCCATTCCCATGTGGTGGCAGGACAAGAGAGTGTGAGCGTCTCTGTTTGATCATTATGACACTAATGGTGCCTTGTAGAATCCAATCAATACAGCTAATTGGAACACAGAGGAGGCTTGACTTTGTTTGCGCTCTCAGATAGAAATAATTGCACCGACAGAAGAAACAGTTGTAATAATCTCACACCTACACAGCAACAGGATTGCGAGCCGCACGGTATCCAAGGCGACAGCAGCAGCAGTAACATATAGAGCGTGTAGACAGCTTTATATCTGATGATTCAGCCATGTTGGGTTTCATGCCTTTGTGTTTCTCATTGTCATTTAATCCGAGCATTCCAGGGGGAAAAAAAGTTCTGAGATTCTGAACTCTTTGGAAATAAAGTGAACACATAAAACCTTACCTGCCTCGACTGAAATGATCTCTTAAGTAGAGAATTTGTAGGTTGTTTTTTTTTTAAAGTAAAGAGGAGGATTGGAGCCAACTGCAGAAAACAGATGAGGAAAAAAAAATTGAACTCTATAACAAAGGTCAGACGTTTGACATAAAAGAGGACAGAACTCTGACTTTAATCACAGAATTTCTCTTTCAGAGTGATGAGATCAAAGTCCGAATTCAGACGTTTCTTCACCTAATCCTCTTCCTCAGAAAAGCATCTTATTCTGAAATTATGCTGAGGGTACATTCATAAAATCTTCACTCTTTCATTTCCCATCTCAGTTTCTTTATCACAGGTGAAAGTATCACATACACACCGAGGACATTTTGCCATTTCAACATCAAAAAATGTAATGAAAGTGGGAGAAAAGAAAAAACTTTAATGTTCCTTTTACTTTTGAATACCTCTGACGCTAACAGTAGAATCGAAATGAACAAAATCTCTCTCGGTCTACATGGTACACTTGTGTCCCTGCTGCTACATTCATTACCTTGATTAGATAACAGAGGTGGAGTGTTGACCAAACACTGACAGTGAGAAATTACACGGGACAGGAAGTCTAAATGAAGATAAAGCCGAGCCTCTGGGATCTTAATTACTCCACAGGTAATCTTGTTGTTTTGCCATGCACGGTCTGCCGCTCGTTCCGTTTAAACTGAGCGTTATCCACGAAGAGAACCCGACGCCATATGTTCCACTTGGAGCTGTCAACTCACATTGTGGAGATTTCAGCCGCGCAGAGTCCTCCTTTCCCTCCGTTTGTGTTTCCTCCGACTGGAAAACAAATGTAATGCCGATGATCTGGATAATGAATCGGCCGAAGTCACATGATTACAAATGTGCTTTTTACCACGAGGCAGGAAATGATGGCTGAATAAGAACCAAGTAAATGAGCGGTCAAGCTCTAATTAATTGATCTGAAGAGCTGTGCTTGTGTGTGCGTGTGTGTATGCGTTTTCACACACACACACACACTTGCATGACCGCCATTGGCCCCGTTGGACTGAATGTAGGTATGCCGGCTGATGGGATGGATTAATCAGACGGGAACTTAAGTGGCTCCTAAATGGGCAGCTGTGGCCTCATCTGTCAACTCTGGAGAGCGCCTTTGACCAATACACACACACGCACACGCACACACACAAACCTGTTAGCCTGAAACCAGTGCTTATCTGCTTGTTTCTGTGGTTAAATGTGGATTCTACATTTATTTTCTGACCCAATCCGTGCGTACAAATCCACAGTAGCGGTCTGATGAATCAAAGAGCTTTTTTCCTTTTCTTCTTTTTTTTTTTTTCGTTTTAACTGCCATCATGTGACAGGTATGCGTGGCAATCAATAATCCCAGCTGTAGTAGAGGTTTGGAATTCCTTCAGGATTATTCCTCTGGAAGCTGAATGACTGGGATTTGGCATTTCAAAGCTTTTCCCTTCACAGTATTGATTGGGAAATAATTACACAGTCTTGTTTATTGTGTGTGTGTGTTAGTGTGTTTGTATGTGTGTGTACGTCTCCCACTACTTTTTTCCTCTGATTAGATGTTCACATTCACATTAAACATTCAATTTAACACCTCTGGACTGTATAATAAATCCATCCAATGTCCATGAATATAAAAGTGTACAAATGTAACATGATTGTCATGTGCTCGTCATTCTCTCACCAAAAATACACACACACACAGCTCAGAATAATGTTTTGATTGTTTGTTTGCTTTTCCCACTAAAAACACATTATGATTATATACGGATAGTAGACAAATTATGCATGTTGCAGGTTTTTACAAGTGTTGCGTCACTGCAATTGTCCCCATTTATCGAGTCAGACATTCCTCCACAGGGCAGCAGTGCCTTTCCCCACTACCCTCAATTTAGCTCCTAAACAGCCATGATTTTAGCTCTGTGCACCTTTTAAACATGCTGCTGGTGAGCTCTGCCTCATAATGGCACGTTCCATTAGGAATTCAAAGGGATTTTTTTTCTCTCCTCTGCTGCTTTGTGTGTGCGCACGTGTGTTTGTCGGGAGGTTGGAGCATATTGAAATAATGCTGTACTGATAAATGTGCTTCCTCAGACCCCCCAAGGCTCATTAAAGTGCTCCAGTGCCAGGAGACCATTTGTCTCTGAGTGGTAAATACACGGTGGAGTGATGGCAGAGCTAGCTGTGTGGTCTCTGCCGGGGATGCACAGCACAAGGTGGGAGGTTCGGTCTTCGGGATGGTGTGTGTGCGTGTGTGTGTGTGTTAGGATGTGTGTTTGTCTGTGTCTGTGTTCATGGGGTTGTGCACACATTCCTGCTCTCTAATTTTCTCTGCTGAATAAAGTGCTTCATTTGAATCCAAGGTCACAGTGTGTCTGTTAAAATAAATTCAAATACCTGCAGCCCAGTCGATATTAGGCAGAGTTAAAGGAATGCACATACAGGGGGTGGTGAAATCGATTCCTAGCCGTAGTCTATTCTGCATAGACGTGGTATAATTTGGTAAACGTGTGTCAGTTGAGCACAAGCTATCTGCCGTAATCACCGTGGAAAAGACAGAGTTTGGCCTTTGATGCTATAAGACCTCACCGAATTTTACTACAACTGGAGGTTTATGTGCTCTATAATGAAACATTTTTCACTTTTTATATCTGGTTGTACAATATTGTAACTAATAACACTCTAAACTGTGTTTTAAATCCTTAAACACCGGTAAATTAATTGGAAATTGAGTGCACTTTAAGGAAAAGGGTTCAGGGTTATTTAATAAATCAACTCCGTGTGTTTAAAGCTACACCAAGGCTTTAACATTTAATGGTTTCACCAACTTTTATAACTTGGAGACTTTACAGTTTTTCCCGTGGTTGTTTTTTTCTAAGAAACCGACACTTTTACAGTGATGGTTATTTAAAGGATTTGGGGTCAAGTTAATGGGCCTTTTCACAAGCAGCCCATTAATAATTGAATAGACCACATAGCAAACTCATGAAAAAAACACATGAAAAAAATGTTGTGAGTTTACAAATGTATAAAAATCCATTATTTTAACTATTACTTTTTGAAACTATGGCATACGCTTAGAGTTTGCATCATTCAGGATAGATTGGTTATAATTTTATGATACATTTTATATATAATCCTGAGATATTTGTTTCTGTGGGCCCTCCACTAGAATTGAACATAAAACTTTGTGAAGATGTAGTCATTGGTGGTTATCTCAGAGTCTAAAAGGTAAATTTTATATTGTATATTTATATTGTCCTTCTTTATATACAGGACAGAGTAGTTATAAATAGAAACCTGGAATTTAATGCAGTTAATTAGTCGAAATTCTTATGGCTGTTCTGAAGAATAAGTATTAATTTTTTATGCTTTTCCACAAAACTCCATGGTTTAGGTCATGTATGGGCAAGGGATATACTTCATATTTGTACTGTCATTATTGGTAGTACAATTAGCCGATTGTAGCAATACAGGTAGAAGGAAGAATGATGAAGTCTCTGCCCAGCAAAAAGTTCTATATAAAAGGTCTTTGTCCATCATCTGAGACGTTTCACTCCGGTCGCAGTCCATCTTTGTTCCTCTGGAAAGCTGCACTCAAGGCAAGAATTTGGACAGCCAAGTCGAAATCATTTTACAATTTTGTGGACTCCCGTCCCTTCTCCAAATCATCACCATATGCCTAATGATGTATTTTCTAATATACTAAGTCAAGCATGACAACTGAAGGACAGACCTTAAGTACAGTGGGTTAGCCTGGCTAAGATACCCTGTTCCTCAACATACTCGGCATGCTTCATACACCACACACACACACACACACACACCCGCATGCACGCACTTCTAATAATAATAGGGTGGGACGTTTGAAGAATGTGTCCAGGCAAGCAAAAAGTCTCTACCATTGGTTTGGCAAAAAAAAAAAAAACTGACTACAGAGCTTTTTCATTCGCCGTCCAACTATTTTCTCTTGTGCAATCAGGGGTTTGTGTATTTTTCGATGTTTCGGAGAGAGAGACAAGACAACGAGCGGTGCCTATTTATTTACCAGTCGTTACGGCGAGGGGGGTTGTTGGTGCGTGACTGAGGAAAGTGCTCTGGAGACGACGCTGACTGAGGCAGACGCGGTGCAGGGGTTCAAGTCTGCTGAAGCCAGGATTCTGTCAATGGACAAACCACAGCACAGAATGAGTCTGTACTTTTTAATAGCAGTAGAAAACAGCAGAGTACTAACAGAGTACTCGCTAGCGTACGTAATACAGCTCTAATGGGTGTCTGGTTTTGTGAGTTTATGCACATATTTGTCTTTGTTTACGGCTCTTCAGAGACATACGGAGAAAAGTTTTGTAGGGGGAAATGGGACACGAAATCAACTCCATATTTTAATTTTAGTTGTGTCCATGAGACTGTTATAGGGGAGTGTGTTCAACTTTCCTGTATCTACCAAACCTCACATAACAATGCCACACCTTTTCATTCTGCACACATGGAAATAGGTGGAATTTTATGACCTTGATGGACAAATTCGTTCAAAGTCCGCTGATTGTACCATTATATTCCCATGCCGTCCTAACAAAAGGGGGGACTGCTTCAGGTTCACTTGTATTGTACAACCCCAAATGAAACATTTCACACTATTTTCTTGCTTTCTATGCCCCAACTTGACCGTGCAACATTCATTGTTGTCATTTCAATTCAATTCTTTTTGTATGAAGAGAACTGGGATAGCAGATGCTGTTGCAAAATGACAATTTTGCCCAAAATGTGCTGCAAAATAAGATATCACATTGTCAATTTCCTTTCCAGTCATAGTGTCCTTCAATTTGCGTGGAAATCGGTTAGGGCGCTTTAATTTGTCTGCTCTTCCCCATCATCAGGCCACAGGCAGCTTTCATGTTGTCTTTGGTTTTGTTTTGTTTTTTAGTTTAAATTTCATAAAAGGTTTTCTGGCCACAGCAATGCGGCCCTGCACACATTGACACCTGTGCTGTTCCAAACTGTTTGGATTGAGCGCTGAGGGATAAGTGTACCTTGAAAATGGCTTTTGAGATAGGAGAGACTATTACCTCTCCACTCTCACCGCCGTGATTTTCCAGCTCGTCTGACGGCTTCAGACCACACAACCTTGTGCTTACACTTACACACGCGCTCGTCTAAACTCTTCTTTACTTTCCCTGCCACATATTGTTCGTAGTATTACCATACAGTGTAATAAAGGGTCATCGTTAGGGTCAAAGCACTTTCTAGGAAAAACTATAGCTGGATTTTAAATCTCATACCTACAAATGTTCTCGCATTATATCTAAGACTGTGACACGCTGACAACGAAGCTTCTTAACGTAAAGGTCATTCACACCTAACAGACACAACGGAAATACTCTAGTTACACCCTAGCAACACCCCTAACACCATAGAATCAACACTATAACATCACAGGACTGACCTTGAAACCACCTGTATAGCCAACACCCTACAACACTCAGCAACAACCCCCACCAGCCACCTAGCAACCACCTTAAAAACCATCAAGAACTCTATAGCAACCACCTAGCAATGCCCTGACAATCACCTTACTGTATTATTCCTTTGATCCTTCCTTCCATATGATTCAAATAGGATCTTGTGCTTGTAATAATTTTTAATCTCCTGATGTTTAATGCTAACCTTACCAGCAACATCCAACAGTTCAAGTGCAGCGCAACTGCCTGTACGTCAATCATACAAAGAGCAAAATATATTAAAATACAACAATTGAAAAGAGTATATAATTCTAAAATATAAAAACCTAACAAGCCTTTAAGAGTCACAGTTCAGTGTCAAATTTTATACGATGCCAGAAATGATTCCATGTCTCGTCATTCTCTCCCTCCTGTTAGTATGTTGTAAATATATATACTGTATATATAAATATATAGATGGTATATACTGGCATATTTTAATGCATTCAGATCTGATCATTCTGTCTTTCCCTTCCTTTGTGTCAGGAGTTCTGGAGGATAATATTATCCTGGTTGCTATAGTGACCACCTTTTTACACAGAGCTGGATGTAAGAGGCAGTATGGACACCAAACTAGTCCCTAAAAATTCAACCAGAATTTTACACTAGAGGGGAGATAACAAAGAACCCTCCCAGTGTCAAAGGCAGCACTGTACGTGCTGATCCATTGCCATGATGTTCCCCTGTCCTTGCTCACTCTGTTCCCGTTTGTTACGACCCTGGACATGAACTCTGAACTTTCCCCGGTGGTTAGCAGAAGGAAAGCACGTCTTACTTAGTAATCATATCTACATGGCTCCTTAGCCAGGCCGTCTCCCTGGGACGGACCTATCTGGTTAACCCCCCACGGCTCGCTTTAATCATAACCTACAGCACGGTGGCCTTCGCTCGTCTTGCCTGTGCTCACAACCACAGAGGTCCCCATTATTTTCAATTTACCGGCCATTCATCATTTAGACACAAACTAATGCTCCGGGCCATTTTTGTATCTGTTCCAACAGGGAATTTTGGTGACTTTTCCCTCCCAATCTTCTTACTCAGCAGGACAGATGCTGGCGTTAGCGCGAAGCCAGCGGATTCATTATGATCAATAATCCATTATTGCCGTTCATGTACTTATTATAGACCCCTGGTTAAAGCCAGGTAACTGAAATGCAGGAGAAGCGTAGGCAGACACCCTTTGTTTCAAATAGTGCTGAGAACCGTGAGATACATCATTTTATCAAGTCAGATAAAGCGATGACACACGCAGTTGAATGCAGCAAAATACCGCCCTTATAAAAGCACATCCTCTTTTGCTTGCTTTTGCTTTTAATTCTGACCTTCTGTGCAGCTGACTTATGGCCTGGTTCACTAAATATTCCTTACTCACTAAAATGTTGCCTGTCCTCGTCCTCTTGCACAGTTAAAGTCAAAGATTTCATCTCTTCGAACACTTCTACACACTGTAACATTTGTATCAGCTCAATTTGAATGTCAAATGAGAAAGTTGAATAGATTACAGTTAAATCTAAAGTGTGTCTTTACTTTAAAACACAATATAACAAGTTAAAGAATACAATAGAATGTCTGGTTTACAATGAATAGGAAAATAAAAGTTCAAAGTTAAACATATGAAACAAATCTTTGAAAATACAATATATGAAGTAAATATTTTGCCTGCTTAATGCAAATGTGATATTACTGATGACTGAATAAACCAACTGCACCACATTGAACTGTATGAGAACTGAAAGAGAGACCCTGAAAGAACGTGCAAAAAAAAGCCTCCCCACAAAGATATTAAATAAAAAAAATCATTATTACTACTACAAATAATAATAATAATAATAATAATAATAATAAAATGCAAAACTCATACAGACCTCGTAAGTCTTCGATACCAAAGTTGTCACGTCAGAAGTCAAAACTCAGGGAACAGAAATGCTTTTTTGTTTTCACATGCAAAAAAAAAAAAAATCATTTTCACACCCCCAGGTTTTCCTGTGGAAAGAAATGTTCAGTTGAGAACAATTTTTGCACACAAAAGAAAAAGTTTTTCAACGAGTGAGTGCTGTGGCGTTGTCAAGTCACTCCCATGCAAAGAGAAGATGTTCCCCTTTCCCCGTGTCACTGTAAGAGAGATTGAATCCCTCTCTTTTATAATATGTAAGATTGTCCTTGATGATCCTTCTACAGTAGATGCCAGCTGCTTGTGAGCCCACTGTGTTGTACACCTAAACTTGGAGGTCCCGACGTGTCCTTGGCATTTCTGCAGTCCCCCCCTTATGTCCTGACGTCATGCCCAGGCAGAGATAGATGCCATCTGTCATTACTGAGAGGACAGGAAAGCTCCCGTTGTCTCCCAGGCGCCCTTACCTCCGCTTTTAGGCAGCAGAAGTAAAACATCAGTGACGAGGTCAAGTATCAACAGGTACTGATAATGTAATCTGGCAGACACGGACACACCTGAGGAGCACTTGAGCTGAATGGGGGCCTACAGTCTGATCGATTGGGTTTCTCTTTTCTCTCACCCGGGTACATGGCACCTCTGAGTGTGAAACAAAAGGAGAAGGAAAACGCTCGTTGGCGGTTAGATGCTTTTTCTCTGTGGAGCCCCTCATTTCTAGGCGAGGCCACGTGTAACCCCTACTCCTGACTCCTTCCCCCGATCTCTCGTCAGCGCTGCCAGAGAATATCCAATATTGTTGCCCGTGCTATAGATTGTGAATTCCAGTTATGCCGCGTCTGAGTCATTGGTATGCAGAGTGCAGGGCACAAGTAGTGTGCAGAGCGGAATCGACATGTACAGGTTTATTGAAATACTCTCCCCTTTCTCCTGGTAATTGCTCTTGCTCGCTCTATTCCTCTCTCTCTCTCTCTTTCTCTCTCTCTCTCCTTTCAGCGCTTGTCTCCATATCTCTCATCTCACTCCTTATTCTTTGTCCTCCCGTGGCTGTCTCCTCTATTTAGTAATATCGCCGGTCCCCAATTTCTCCATCTTTCTTATTCCACCTCGTCTCCCTCATCTATCTCTCTCTTACCTCACCTCTCGCTGCTTCCTCTCCCCATTGTCATCTCTTCGTTATAATTCTCATCCTCGTCCGTTTCTCGACTTTCCTCCCGTAAGACTGCAGTAACCGAGATTCTATTGTGGTTCTCATGAAAAGGTTATGCCGATGTCACTGACACCACTGTGCCTCATAAATAGTCACCTTATTACCTGCCTCTCCTGCAGCACACGTTCGAGACCGTAAGTTCATCTCGGCTAACTAGCTGTCTCATAACATTTGCGGAGGTTATGCAGCACGTGTAGTATTTCCTGTAACGCCGGCGCTCGTGCGTGCAAATCACGTACTCGTCTCACCTAAGCTGGATCCCACTTTACCTCTCTGTTTGTCTTTGTCAGAAGATGGCACATAACTGTTAGTCTTTCTTTAGCACGCTGCTTTAAGTTCTCCCTCTTTCACAGCCTGAGCTAAAACAAACATGAGCCGTGCGCTCCTCTTACATTTGGCTCTACGTGAATCACCTGCCTCGGTGCCGTTTTCTTTCGTCCTTTTATGCTTTGTTTCATTCAACCCAGCCAGAGCTTCTTATATTCAGTGTTTGGAGAGCAGCGTGCTCTGATTCTCACTGTCTTTTCTTGTGTTCTCCCTCTCTCTCTTTCTCTCTGCCCTCTTCATGGCTGTCCCAATGTGAATGGTAACAGTATAGCATACCTTAATTGTGGATGGGTTTGTATTTGAACAACAGACTGCTTGTACATTACGTAGCCTTGTATATGCATTTGATACCCACTATAGATAATGTGGGGCATCTCAGCCTCCCTCCAGCAGTGGTAAAGGTGATATAGAGTTCATTTCAGGATTACATCCATGCCTGGGATAACTATGGAGCTGGAGGCAGACCCGGGTTGTTAACAAAGAAAGATTTATGAAGAGGATTTCTCGCGCAGACAGGATGAGGCTTACGTATCGTCCTGATCAATTGAACCTCATAATCAGCAGAGGACTGTGAAGAATCCCCTCTTTTTGTCGCTGTGGTCATCTCAATTGTGCCATGTTGTAAAAAGAGATAATGGAAAGAGAAACGCGGGAACAGGAATGCATTTGATGGCCTTGTTTAAGTCATTTCTCAACCTTAACAATGTGAGTCTGGCTTACAGAATGGAGGAAATAACCTCTGACGATGATCCATTCAAATAGATGAACGGTTGAATTGCCATAGAATATAAAACTTAAACAACATCCAACGGCGGAGGACTGTGTCAGAGTGGAGTTGTGGTCATCTCCAGATGGCCAAACGCCTAAACCCAGTTTGACTTGACTTTGCTCAATGATGCATGTAAGCCACATTGACCACCAGCGCGATCATCTGACCTTCCAGCCTGCTGCCTGTCCATGTCACTGGCCACGTTCAAGGCATTTCCAGACAGCGATGGATGCCTCGTCACACTTCATTTGGATTCAATCTGTTGCACTTGAATCTTAAATCACTTAAATCACAACATTAGGATCATCTTGTTAAGCTAAGACTTATTGGCATACCCAGGTCTCGGTAATCTTCTTGAACTCTGTCGTCATTCGTCTTTATATTTCTCCTTCTCAGCCGAACACTTTCTTGGGGTGAAATCTTCCCTTTTGATTTGTCCAGCGGCTCTAATAATTTGTATCGTCAGTGCACACCGTGATCGCCCCTTTTCAAGTCTAAAGAAAGGAAAAGCCATTCTATTCAGAGGCCATTCACAGCGTAAATCGGACGTAATGGAGTGGAAGTGGGAGAAAAGGCATTGGGTTTGTGAGCTGGATGCTGAGAGGGTGGGTACCCTTACTGGAGAACGGGATGATGGTAAAGGGAGGTACGACGGTGGGTGAAGAAAACGTAAAGAAAGGAGTGGAGAGAGAATGAATCATGGAGAGTCTCTATCTGCCTGCTGCCTCTCCCCATAGGAACAGCTGTCTCTCAGACTGTAACAGATGTAGATTCTCAGAGGGGGGCAGACATGGTCTGACAGCTCTCTTGGACTCCCTGGTCTCCACTGATGAATAAAGCTCATATCTGTCTCACTTAGCTTTGATTTTGGTCATTCTGACAGGGAAAGATTTTTATGCTTAATTTGATACTCAGCAATTTATATTGTAATTTGAGTACATAGTAGTGATAAAAATTAAGAATAACTGAGACTGGGGGTGCCTGGTAGTACACATAGTGCAAAGGCCTGGGTTCGATTCTGGCCTGTGCCCTTTGCTGCATGTCATTCCCTTTCTCAGCCCTGCCTGTCCTCTCCTGTTACCATCATAATAAAGCAGAAAATGCCCCAAAATAAGGGTAAATATCTCTTAGGACATTATTTTTTCCTATTATTTTTTATTGGCATTTCTATTAATTGGTGATTTATATAAGTATATGGTTATAGATTTAATTTTTAGTATATGACACCATAGATTTGCCATATGTCATGATGTGATGTGTGACTTAAATGCTTAATTTCATTTCATTCTTTCTTAAATAGTTACAATTAATCTAAACAGCAACAACAACAACGATACAAATACTGTAAACAGTCTTTATATCAATATCACAGACGCTTGGCTGGGGCTGTCATTGGATGCTCATCTTCTGCTTAGCATATTTGTAAGAATATATTCTTATTTCTAATCAAGAACACAACATTTTTAAAGAGATCAAATATGACATAACAAGGAAATATAAATTACGTACAGAAACATTTGTCATTTGTAAGACACGTCATAACCTTTTAAAACAACACATCGAGTATTACAAAATTTCTCCCAGCAAAAGTGTGATATAGGTTCAGCGAGGCGGTGGAACAAACTGATACAGAATACACATGTGACGTCAAACTGTGTGGAAAATAATATTTTATCTAACGTTGAGGCTACTTAATGGGAAACTTAAGAGGAATATTGGGAAGCTTGTGGTTCAAGTGGTTGAGTGTAATGCTAAGTTGCCTTTAGCTGGATGTCTCCTGAACAGTGAACAGTCTATTTGTTCTGCATGCTGAGATCCAGGACCTTTTGTACAAGACGTATCAAATCCCACATGTTTCACTGCTGATGCTCTAACCTAGTTTGAGTTTCAGCTGAAATAAGCTCTCTTCATTCTCTGGCCCCATTTGGGGGTTCATTTAAAGGATACTGTGAGTACTGTGTGTGTCTCTGTGTGTGTGTGTGTGTGGGGGTGTGTGCTACTAATGTACGTGCTGGCGCAATAGGGTGTGTGTTTTCTTCCATTGCAGCAAATTATCTTCTTCATTAATTTCGACACACCAGGAAATTAGCCCGTTCTCTGCTTGAGGCTACATCTAAATTAGAGCGATTGGGGTAATCCAGAGATTTCAAGGGCTTGAGAGACTAAGCCTATTCTAGTCTACAGCAGTCAAGTAAAAGACAATAACATTATCAAATGGCTTGCTGTGTCTCGTACCAGGTTATCAGTATGGTGTTTCTGGGGTCAGTTTGATCCTCGGTTTCTCTGTATTTGTGTCGGTGTCAGATTCAGGGTTTTAATGCAGGTACCTCCATGACTTTCTTCCTTCCTTTCGCTCTCCCTCCATTATTTTTCAGAACGTGTTTCCTCCACGCCGCCTCCCTTGATTTTGTTTGTCTCCGGTCTGCTGTGTGTGGGTGAAGAGGAAAGGAAGACCACTGCAGAGAACCACCAGCAGATTCCAAACACAAGACTTTGACTTTGGTGTGAGAGGATCTGGGCCGAGATACTCGACCGCTGCACTCTGGAGAGAGTGAGAGACCACCCAGAGGCCTGTCTGAACAGCAAGTTGATCCAGACACAATGGAGCATGAGAGAGGAGGAAGAGAGGAGGAAGAGGAGGAGGTAAGGTGTGACACAGCCGTGTACTGTTCGGTATATTGCCCTATGGGAGGTCTATTGAGTGAAAGCTCACTGTGCTTCACTGATTCGCAAGTGTGCTCTCTGCTGTGTCTACACGAGCTCCGTTTTGCACGTGGGATTGGTGCAGGTTTATTGTCTTCTTCATCCTTTGTGTCTCCTCAAAATATTTCAGTAACAAATACATGTTTTAGTACACAGAGTCCAAAATACTATGTGCAACACGGAAAGCATTCCATTAAGAATGGCTCCTGCTAACATGAACGTGGCTAATTTACATGGAGCTTTTGCAGTAAATTACAGTAACACTGGACAGAGAGTAGTAAACAAGACGAAGGCTGTATGTCGGATCGGTGTCACTGGGGTCAAGTCTGGAATTTGGTTGGATCCTCAACATTCGTGGCACATTCTGTATTTGATTCCTCTCAACCGTGCATAGATTCTAAACAAATACAACTTCCTCCCCCGGACAGACAGTACCTTGTCAGGTGACGTGCTGTCATTTTGTTGTAGCTTCTTCAGTGGAAACAGGTGTCTTATATTGCTGAGGATGAGGACGATAAGGCTCAACCATCAAATGTAGCAAATACACGTCTCTAATGACCATTACATTATCTCAGCTTTAACCACGTAGCTTAAACGTCACATGTTGGAGCCAGCATGTAAACATTGTGCATTGCTCACATGTCAACAGCCGTGAAGGCAAAGCGATACAGTGCTGAACTGTGCTGCATGCATCACTGCACACAGTTGAATGCCATGAATAATCAGCATGTTTTTGCTTGTGACAACTGCGGTACACCGTGCACTCTTTGGTTTCAACTATAAACTGCATCTCTGCATTTGCACAAAAGTAGAAGAAGATGAAAGATCGGCTTGATTTTTGGGGAATGATGCAGCGTGTCCTTAACTTCAGCTTGCTGTCACAGTATTTCTTAAATGTATGATCTTTGAAAGGCAGAAAACACAGGGGAGCTTTTTGCCTGTCAGCCTAAATTGAACTGTACAGTGCAGAGTAGAAGTAGCAGTGTTTTGAAATGAAACAATTTATTTCTGGTTATGTAAACATTTTCCTTATCAATAATGCAAACACTTCTGAGGACATCCGAGGGAAAAGGTTGCATTTTTTGGACGGATTGTTATTAAACGACGGTAACGTTGACACGTGGATGTTAGAGTTACCCAACCCACTAGAAGCTTCTCAGCCTCAAACCGTCAGCACGTGGAACAATAAAACGTCTTATGCCAGATCACACACGAAGCAAGAAAATCTATTATCTGAACTGCTTATCCATGTTAGGGTCACGGTGGGGCTGGAGCCTATCCCAGAGGTCATTGGGTGAAAGGTCACCAGGTTGTACACAGGGCCAAGACATGGAGACAGACAACTCCATCACACTCCCATTCACACCTATGGGGCATTTAGAAACTCCAGTTCACTTAAGCTGCATGTTTTCGGAGGAGGGAGGAAACCGGAGTACCTGGGAGAAACCCGGGGAGACATGGGGAGAACATGCATACTTCACACAGAAAGGACCAGGGTCCACCCGGGACGCCTTTTAACCACTAAGCCACCGTGCCTCTCCACGCAAGACAATGAAACATCCAAACCATCATACAAAACATTTGTTTTCTTACTTCTGGTGAAATTGTATGTCAGGACTCTCTTTGGCTCAGAAGCTCTGGAACCCGGTCTGTGGTCTGCATAGCTTGAGGAAGAACCATTGGTTGGCCATAATACGAGGTCTCAGTGACGGCGACATTACAGTACAGTACATTGGTGCTGTTACCACATTTATATTATAACCTTGGAGGGACAACAAAGAGAAAAGAGCTGTTGTACTACAAATTCAGAGATCGTATAAAATCAGAAGTTATACACAGAGGGATTTGTGCTGGATTTAGTTTAGTACACGCCACCAGATAAGATGATCATTAATCTTGTATCTGAATTACTGAAGTGATGAATTCCAATAAAATGCACAGAACTTTTCTTTCCGCTGTTATGATTTCAGACTAAACAATTACCACAGTAAACTGAAACATATTGTTATAATTGTTTGCATGTGTAGCGGTTTTCCTGTTTTATTTGGTGCTGCTGTCTGGTACACCATGTCAGGTCATTGCAGCCTCCACTTTTCAAATCCAGTTTATGTCAATCATTTTTTGCCATATTTCCTGTGCCTAGACTGTCAATCATTAAATCAAGCCAAAGTAACTGATGACATTAAAACAGACAGACCTGTGTCTACACGAGACATGGTCAGATTAAGTGGACATCAACCCAAAGACGCTTGGGTTGACATGTTAAGCAGCAGGCCAGCCAGCCCAGCGTGACGCCTCTCATCCCTCCCTGACTGACATATCTCTGCATAGATAATCAATAATTAACCATAAGACATGCTGTAATGAGGTTGGTAATATGTTCTTTAACAAGATAGTGCCTCACACACCCCGCTCTTTAATGATGGTGTGTGCATGTAGAAATGGTGCCAGTCATTTGGTCTTATTGGGTCACATCCCCAGGCTAGTGTCAGTTTAAGGTGGCTGTGTGTAAACCACATGACAACAGGACAAGTCGATGCAGAATCTTTAAATAAACCAAGACTTCGCTGCTCTGTTTTGCTTTTATGCAGGTGATTACTTCAGCAACTTAAAATCGGTGGAATAAAACTAACCCTGAACAAAAAAAGTCAATATTTTCTTACATTGTAATTGTTTCATCAACCAGACATGATGGAAACGTCTCACTAGGTGGTAGAGATGGATGGGTCAAATGCAGAGGACAACATACGTACTGTATGTGTGAATATGACCAACGAAGGCAAAAATCTTAACCTGTGACCTGTCTTGCAACTATAGGGTTTCCTCATCATCATCATCATCATCATCATCATGTGTATCCACTGCAGTAGTCCTAAGTATCGTGATATTTCTTGTCTTGTCAGGACCCCTCTCGCAGCTGTAAGACTCCTGAAGGACATGGCAGCCTCTCTCTCAGATAAAAAGCCCAAACAAACCACTTTTTGCTCCCATTTTCAACCCAACCAAAATTTCAAATGATTTCTTTTCAATGTTTTTCAAGGTCAGCATACGTTTAATTTACCATAGTTGAAGTCTTGTTAAATTTCAGCTTCAGATGGAAGGTAAAACTCCAGAACTAAACATAGATTGTGAACTAATCCATCATGTTGTGTTGGGGATTTTATCAAGCTGTCAGCTTCTATCAATAACAAGTGGATGTCTCGGAGCCATTGTTCTTTGAAGTGCCGAGACAAACTCTGCTGTGTATAGAAGACATGGAACAATGGTTGATGAAACAAATAGTCTTGTCTCCTCATGGCTATGATGTGTTTCCCGATGGAGATTCTCTTTTTTTTTTTTTGTACATCATGCCATTCTTCTCTTCTTCCTGTCTTGTCCCATATCAATAAGAGAATCTAGGTTACATTGCTTTTCAAGTTTGCTCAAACTACATTTTGCTGCATGTCTGTGCGGCACTTCAAAAGTTTGCTTGACTTTAGATATCAACCATCTGTACAAAAAGTTCAAGAGGGATAACTTTCTGGAATATATTGAGGCCTTTGGTTTTATGAAAGTTGTTTATTTTGTCTTTTCAAAGAGAATGACATTAAAGAGAGTGGGCATGTAGCTAGCATCCCTCAGTGCTGTGAATTCAATTCAATTAGAAAATCAAAAAACTATTTCTTTGTCGATGACAAACCCTCACAGTGCAAAACGCCAAACAAAACAAGCAAAGTGCTCTAAACAGATGTATTATTCATAGATCCCCCAAGACCTTCCGCCTCTGCCCAACTCCTTTCCAAAAGACGCTGCAACGGGACCCAAGTGGGAGCCCAAAGATGTAAAGAAACATGGAACAGCTCCTTCAATCTGTCATTTGTTGAGCTGTGCCTCTGGAGCCTTTACTTTGTTATGGTAATGAAGAAAAAGGCGTTCCATTATTGCAAAACCTTCAGAGTACAGCGTGCTTTTCATAATCCCCAACAGTGTTTTCTTGCATGTTTCCCGTTAATGACATTTGTTACAGTACATTTTATACCCATGTATAATGCACTTCAAACGCCGCATATTATACTGTAGTATCTCAATCTAATCCCACTAATAATTACATGTGTGCTTGGGAAACAAAATGACTGGATGGCTCCCGCTCTCTGGATGTATTGTAATAAATAACAAAGAGAACACAATGAGCAGGTCCTACAGGGATTTAACACGACTCTGTACCATTTATTTTGCAAAAACAACAAGGGAACAGATTTAGATTGAGTTTATTTCACGCAGTTTGGCTTCATAAATACATGTTCGCCTGTTTAAAGTATGTTCAGTACAACGTACATTCTGTATTTACTGTATGCGTTTGCAGCTCCTTTTCTACTTTCAATACTTTCTATACATTTAACCTATTGTAATAACAAACTTCCACCATCTATATAAATTGGCCATCATACACACAAACAGTTTTTATGGTCTTTACACCCCCAGATAATCCCCGAGCTACTCATTTAAACCAAACTTTCATCCAACTGTTGTCCCGGCTCTCCACCCCTACAGTTGGCACTTGTTCAAGTAGAACTACCCTCAGCTAACTGTCCCACCGGGGACGGGAGCAAGCGAGGGGCGCACCAGTACCAATCACACAAAAAGCAGGAGGAGGCTGAGGAAATAATGAGAACACTGAACAATGTCCCAGCCGAATCGATGGAGGAATCAATATCACACTGCTGTATTCTGTGGCCGCTGCTACAGCATAGGTGAGCATGTATCACGGGGTGAATCTTTTATCTTTCTTCACTTCACTTTCTGTGGAATTCACTCACACTTATTTGCAATTTCATCAGCATCTGCAGATGACTTGGGGATATCTTAGCTCCCTCTTACTGTACCTGTTCAAACCTTTGTTAAAGTTTCTTCTGTTTCTAGGTTAGGTTGTAAAGGTAAGAGTGTTTAAGAGTAATTTTCAGTGTATTTATGATTTGTTAATGAATTACATATTGAAGAACTGCGCCAAATTACTGTTTCCTCTCCAAAAAATGGACAGGTCAAACTGGACAGGATCTGTACGGTTGTGCTGGGCATCTTCCTGCCGTAGATAACGTCGTATCAGCACATCTCAAACATTAACACGGCTCATATCTATATTCACAAATCTGCCATGTGAATTTCATGAGATGATCTCGTCATGCTCTTGCATCTGTTTGTCCATTTGTTTGTGTATTTATTGTATTACTGCGTTTACTTCTCAGAGATGAAAGAACGCATCCCCGCTGCAGCATCCCGAACCACATCAAACCCTTTCATCTGACTGGAATTATGCAGCATTCACAGAGCGTGAGTGTGCCATCGGTGTGTTTTCAGGCTAGCCTGTGATCCCACTGATTTGGATTCAAATGAGTTTGGCTGTACTCGAACGGGATCGTGCCGGCTTTTCAATCAGTGCAGCTGCAAGTTGAAGTGTGCACTCAAAATAGCTCAAATAAGGGGACCCTATTCAGCTCCTGTGTTTGACTGACTCTTTAACACATCTTTAACATAAACAAGTGCTGTAGTGTAATTTAGAAAAGGCTAAACTGTCGGGCTGATTAAGAAGATTTGACAGTAAAAATTAAGGTGGTCTGATGAATGCTGGAGATTTTGACATTTTTTGCCCATCGCCAACCCTTTTTCCAACCGTTTATCCCAGCGGTTTGAAGGTGCTGCCATGTGAGTCTCTCCAAATAAGCAGCACAAATGGCAATTACAGCAGATGCCAACAGTATCATTTGCATGTAAATTGCCTTTTTATTTATCCAAGGTCAGATTTAACCTAAACCCAGCCCTGAATTTTGTATTTTGTTTGTTGTTGATAAATCTGTGCCTGTGTGGGAGTTACTGATATGCTGCTTATATTGGGCTATTAAACCTGGGCTCTTACTGCTAAAATTGCAGCTCGTTTCAACATTCAGAGTGGGTTTTGAAGGGCAAACCATCAGGAGGAATTTTGTTTAGAGGCCCGTCTGATGCTCATCTAATGTATTATTCTCAGTGTGCTAAAAGCCGTGTTGTGATTCTTGTTTTTTTTTCCTTGGCTAAATAGAAAACAGACTTTCACGTAAAGAAGTAGAAATGCAGGAAGAAAACAAGAACAATCACAGGGATTCTCAACTGAAGCCAGGTTGTCACAACAAAGCACATCAACTCACCGAGTCTAGAATAGGAGAAGCCTACATGATGCCCGGCTACAACGTTCTCTAATCATACTGTAGTAAACCTGCAGTAAGCATACCGAGAGTTGATACACTTTGGCACAAGGCTCCTGACAATTCACTATGCAACGGTGTATCTCTCAGAAAGTACTATCATGGAGGAAATCAGCCCCAGATGATGGTTGCTAAAGTTTGTACCAACGACACAATGTCCTCTAAATGAAGCTCATATATGCGAAACATGGATTAATGTTTAATAAGTGTACCCTCGTTGATGAAATCTAAATATTAGATTAGTAATAACAGATGCAACAATGCAGATTATCATCCGGATGGATATTGTGGAAGAGTGAGACGTCCCCTATTTTAAGCACAAACATTTGAAATAATGTGTTTGTTATTATATGTGGCATGTATGGAGCAATTTGAACAATTCTTGGATATCAAAACACGAAGCAGCGTGAAGAAGCATGAAGCACATTCCTTTAGATTTGCAGAATCCTTTTGCTTCTTTAATCTGGCCTCAAGAGACAGGGATTTGCTGCTGTGTGATTCTGCATATTTTATCTGCCGCCACATAAAGGTAGATATTTGCTGTAAATAGCCGTCTCTCCCCAGGGAATGCTTTACAGTACGTGACAGCGGGGACGGCTGCTGTCGGCTACTTTAGTCTGTTTTTCAAGACGTTTTCCTACAAAATGTTTGCTTGCTCTTGAACGCTCCGCTTGTGCAAACATTACAACGAATCACGCTGTCAAAATAACTGGATGTCGTTATTTATATAATTAACTGATCGTACTACAAGGTTATACAATGATAAAAAATTATATACATATATAAAATGTCACAGGAGAATATTCAACCTAATATAAAATCTAATTTAATGTTTGTTTAAAGGTGCCATATTATGCCCCTTTTCCACAAGTTAAAATAGTTCCCAGGTGTGTTAAAGACATGTCTGTGACATGCTTCGGTCAAAATTGCCTTTGGATCAAATATTGTAGTTCTCGCTTTATCAGCTAAAAACAGCTCTGTTCAGAAAGGTCTGTTTTAAGGGCGTCTCTCTTTATTGTAATGAGCTGCACCTGACCACGCCTAGTTCACGTCAATCTCTCTGGAAGGGGCTGCGGCTTGAGCTCCGTCGTCGTAGCCGTCCTGGTAGCCATGTGCTAATGTTTACACTGGCTCGGTCATGGCTGAAGACAGAGAGCTCTGAGGTTGAAGTCCTATAATAACGAAACGCACCTGAGACAGTGACCGGTCTGTAGCGACGTCTTCACCACATGTCCGCTGTTCAGCTGCAGCAGAGGAAACTCCGCCGTTCTCAGCTCCACCGCGACGAGCGCTAAAATACGGGAGGATACCGTACACCGGTGCGGATCCGGTGTGTTTATCAAAGCTCGGTCGCCGTGCTGAGGCACCGGGTCGGTTTGAGCTGCGTTCAGGCAGGATCGGTGCTCCGGTATAATCGTACACCTGAAACTCATCCAGTGAGAAACGTTCCGCGGTGCGAAAATAACAGCGATTAAAATGCGTTAATTTAGTGTAATGAATGAATCTTATTGAATGCGTTAAAGTCCCGGCCCTAGTTGTAACGTAACGTTAGTATAAGGAGACCGTGTTGCAGACCAACAGTACCTTATGCTACCTGCCGTGCTAAACACACTTTG